>PVKM010004980.1:0-49729 GCA_004027735.1 Carollia perspicillata
TCCACTTTCCCTCCCTTTGCCCACCTTCCCCTGGCCCTAATCCCCCATCCCCTTCCCTCTGGCCATCATCACACTGTTGTCTGTGTCAATGGGTTATGCACACACATTCTTTGGCTAATCCTTTTACCTTCTTTCATCCAGCCCTACTCTGCCCCCTTCCCTCTAACAGCCATCAGTCTGTTTCATGTACCTGTGCCTCTTTTTCTGTTTTGTTCATCAGTTTATTTTGTTCACTACACTCCACATATAAGTAAGATCATATGGTATTTGTCTTTTTCAGACTGACTTATTTCACCTAATAATAATGATCCCCAGGTCCATCCATGCTGTCACAAAAGGTAAGGGTTTCTTCTTGTTCTGTAGTATTCTATTGCATAATATCACAGCTTTTTGTTTATCCATTCATCTACTAATGGGCACTTGGGCTGTTTCCAAATCTTGGCTATTGAAAATAATGTTGCAATGAACATGGGGATGCATATATTCTTTCAAATTGGTGTTTTGGCATTCTTAGGATATATCCCAGAACTGGAGTTGCTAGGCCAAAAGGCAGTTTCATTTTTACTTTTTTGAGGAAACTTCATGCCGTTTTCCACAGTGGCTGTACCAGCCTGCATTCTCACTAACAGTGCACTAAAGATCCCTTTTCTCCACATCCTCATCAGCATTTGTTTGTTGATTTATTGATGGTAGCCATTTTGTCAGGTGTGAGGTGATATCTCATTGTGGTCTTAATTTGCATCTCTCTGATGGCTAGTGGTGTTAAGCATCTTTTCATATGTCTGTTGGGCACTGTATATCCTCTTTGAAGAAGTGTCTACTCAGGTCCTTTGCCCATTTTTTTATTGGGTTGTTTGTCTTCCTACTATTGAGTTGTATAAGTTCTTTATACATTTTTTAAATTAACACCTTATCGGATATGTCATTGGCAAATTTGTTCTCTCATCTGGTGGGCTCCCTTTTCATTTTGTCGATGGCTTCTTTGGTTGTGCAGAAACTTTTCAATTTGATGTAGTCCCATTTATTTATTTTTCCTTTCTTTCCCTTGCCCTAGGAGACATAGGCAAAAATATTGCTACAAGAGATGTCTGAAATTTTACTGCCTATGTTTTCTTCTAGGATTTTTATGGTTTTGTGATTTACATTTAAGTCTTTTACCCATTTTGAGTTTATTCTTTTGTATGGTGTATGTTGGTAGTCTACTTATATTTTTTGCATGTCCCTGTCCAATTTGCTTAATGCCACTTATTAAAGAGACCATCTTTACTCCATTGTATGCTCATGCCTCCTTTGTCAAATGTTAATTGACCATAAAGTCATGGATTTATTTCTGGGCACTCCATTCTGTTCCATTGGTCTATATACCTGTTTTTATGCCAGTTCCAGTCAGTTTTGAATATAATAGCCTTGTAGCATAATTTTATGTCACGTATTCTGACACCTCCAACTTTGTTTTTTTTTTTTTCTCAAGATTGTTGAGGCTATTTGGGTCTTTTGGGGTTCCACGTAAATTTTTGGAATACTTGTTCTATATCTTGAAATTGCCATTGGTATTATAATAGGAATTTCATTGAATCTATTGCTTGCTTTGGGTAGTATTTGGGGTCTTTTGTGGTTCTGTATAAATTTTTGGAATATTTTTTCTAGATTTATGAAACACATCATTAGTATTTTGATAAAAATTGTGTTGAATGTGTAGATTGCTTTGGATAGTATGGACACTTTAATAATGTTAATTCTTCCTACCTGTGAACACAGTATATGCTCCCACTTATTTGTATCTTTTTCCTTTCCTTTCTTTCACTATCTTATAATTTTCTAAGTATAGATCTTTTACCTCCTTGGTTAAATTTATTTCTGGGTATTTTATGTTTTTTGTTGCAACTGTAAATGGGATTGTTATATTTGTTTCTCTTTCTGATGGTTCATTATAGGTATGTAAAAATGCCACCAATTCCAGAATATTAATTTTGTATCTAAGCAGGCCACTTTTTAAGGTGTAGTGCTGTCAATCACAGAAGGAACAGTGGACTATATCTACTCTTCAGATTAGGGTCTTTGAAAGTTGTGACAAGAGTTTACAGCTAATTTTTAGTATTAGAAGTCTTTGAGACTTGTTAAATCATAAATTAACCTATGTTGAAGGTGCACTGACTAGCTGAAAGATTACTTTGTTTTACTTTGACTATAATGACATCATCTCAGGTTGATAACCATGTCTGTCACATGTTGCTCAGAATTGTGGCTGACACAGGCCAGCTGGAAAAAAATTAGTGAATTATAAGTTATTTTGGTTTGAAAGATAAAGTTTTTCAAAGCATGGGACCCACCAGGAGTGAGATTAATGGGCAATTCCAGTGTCACCACTGTTAGTTACACTGGTCTAGATGATTTCTGACTCATTTCCAGTTTCAACCTGCTAAGACTATGGTCATCGTTATTTATTTGCACTAGAGGAGTGAGAAAGGCTCATAGACACAGTAAGTTTCCTCTGAGTGCCAGGGTCCTACGGACACTGGCCAGGTACAAAAAACTGCCATTATCCTTGCCAGCCCTCTCCAAGCCCACAGACTCCCTTCCTGCCATCTTCTGGCTACTCAGGCTCCCATCTCTGGCCCTACAGGTACCACACCATGTGCCAACTTCCTGACATCTGAACTGAACTCTGAAATTTTTTGTGTCCTATTCTTCAGGGGCTCAAATGCTAATGCTAGTCTATGTTCAGCAAATATTCATAAGTGTTCAGAGCCAATAAGTTAATGGGGGCCTTCTTTAGAGCTGATATCTTTTTTCAAAGAAGTATGTCTGATCAAAATAAGCAAACAAGCACAGTTCTTTACACAGTACACAATGACAAGCTTCAAGCAGATGGCCTGAATGCAGTGCCTCTTGTCCAAATGTGAGCCACTTCCCACAGACAACCGGCATCACAGGGTAAATAATCCTGTGCTGGCTCATCAGTTGTCAGCTGTGAGGTCACGGGGAGTATACTTGAGAAGCTGGGCATGAGAAGGTGGTGGAAACCTTTTGGGTGGCATGCAATATCTCACTTTTTTCCAGAACTTGGTCTTTGCACACAGTGACTCCTCTGTGAAGTCTCCACTCCAATGGACAGACCCATGCTTCTGTTTGATGTACTGGATTGACTCCGGCATAACTGTATAGTTTTTTACTTTCTCCATTTCAATTAGAATGACCTTCATCCCATCTTGGATGAGAGCATTGTAGATAGCAATTTGTTCTTCTGACATGCTCTTTAATAGGTCAAAGCCCAGAGATTCAGAAACTATGATGATGATCAGTCTCCTGCACAGCTTAATATTTTCATTGATGACACTGGCCACAGCTGTAAATAGAGAAAGAAGGAACAGAAGATCTCATGATTGAAAGACCTCAGACCTTAATGCTCTTGAGAACATTAGAAATAGATGTTAAAAAGGAACTTTAAAATAAACATGAGTTAGGAATGGATTAACAAGAGGTTTTTATTTTTTCCCTTACCTGAGGACATTTTTCGTTGCTTTTAGAGAGAGAGGAACAGAGAGAGAGAAACATCAATTGGTTGCCTTCTCATATGTGCCCTTACCAGAGATCAAACCTGCAACCTGGGTATGTGCCCTGATTTCAAATTAAACCCACAACATTTCAGTCTACAAGATGACACTCCAACCAACTCAACCACACCAGCCAAGGAAATATGAGAGGTTTTTTAAAAACATTTATCATCTCCTCTGTGAAAACTCCCTTACTTTCCTTAAAAAATTGGTCCTTTATGTTCATGAATCACATATTTTGATAGTTGTTGGTATGTCACTTTCCTCAGTCCACTGGCTCCACCCACAGACCATGAACTGCTCGGAACAGGAACTTATCAAGTCTAGTTTTGTATCCCTGGACTTAGCTGAAGGTCTGGTAGAAGATGATGAACATATTTAAAAAATAAATAAATAGACTTTTAAAGGATAAGAAAAATGCAGTTAGCTTAAATGTCATATTAATCTTTATCTATGTTTTCCTCTTGTGCTTTATAGCTATTTAAATGACCAGAATTTAGTCCTGGCTGGTGTGGCTCAGAGGATTGAGTGTCGGCTTGCAAACTGAAAGGTCACCAGTTTGATTCCCTATGGGGACACATGCCTGGGTTGCGGGCCAGGCTCCCAGTTGAGGATGTGTGAGAGGCAAACAATTCAATGATCAGAATTGATAGGACTAACTAGAGCCCAAATAACATACCCTGATGATTTCTGGAGGCAAGAAGGGAAGTTGTTGAAATATCCAGCTATAAATAAAACTTGGTCTTTTTAAAAAAATAAATAAAGACCAAGTTTTATATCCTTCTTACACTTAAAATAAGGATAGACAACCATTTCCCCAAGAGCAGAATTTTTTCTCTTTGGCTCATTTTAATAACTCTAGGCTCTATTTCTAGAGCCTAGAAACAGATTATCTGAATATTATTAAGAACATAGCAGGTACTCATTAAGTATTTGTTGAATAAGTGAATGAGTGAAGATGGATATGGTTATGAAATCAGAGTTCTTCCACATGTTTATAAAAAGCACTGGACTAAATTATCATTTCCTCATAGAGGATGATTTCATAACTTAAAAAGATCTGGACTGAGATAGCAGTGTGGTCTCACTGTGGATATGAGTTGCCTATAAATCCAAAGTAGTTAGAAACTTTTTAAAGGAACCCACAATAAGCCACTACCAAATGCTATAAAGTGGTAATCTTGGTTTCCTGGTGACTAGAAAAGGATGTTTATTACAAATTTTAGCCATTGACTCTAGAGCCTTCAAAGGGAGAAACATTTATCCATTGAGTGTCTAATATGTACTGAGCTCCAAACTGGTCCCTCTTCAGGTTTAAACTCATTTATTTCTCTCAACCAAGTCAGGGAGACATTTCTATCCCCATTTGACAGATGAGAAAACTGAAGGTCAGAGATATTAACTGCACTGCCCAAAGTTACACTATTATTAAATGAGAAGTAAATACCTATTTTATTTAGGTAGGGGAAGACTAAGGTATTGAGGTTTAGGAAATCAGCTTTAAACATGAGCTGATTTACATATTCAAACTGACAGAAAATACTCAGCAGTTAGTCTCAAGGACATCAGAGCAAGTGACCACTTTCAGTCTCTTGACCAAGGCAATGTCATCCACCACCTGTTCACATGAATGGATTAACCATATCGTGCTCAAAATGATAATCACACTATTTCAACCAGGATCTCAGTTACTCTGTTGCAGGGATAAACTTGATGAGGGAAGGGAACTTAGTTCTGACCTCCTCAGCTCAAAGGCTGAGGGCTGGAGAGGTAAAAGACTTGTGGTTTTGTGGAGAGGCAAGCGGAGTCTACCATTTGTAAAGTAAAAGAAGAGAAAGTTCCCGTTACTTTTTAAAATTCATTTGTTGTTTTTCTACCTCACTTAAAACATACCTTGTCCAGGAAACTCATCCCTGCCAAATATAAATAACTGGTATCCACACTGCCTTTCCAGTACCTCAGGCAGAACCTTCAGAACCAATGTGTCTACAGTACAGCTCCGGCTTTCTTGTTGAGACTTGGGGTATAAGACGTATGCATCGTAGAGCTTCCCATCTGAAAAAGAAATGGCATAAGCTCATGGAATGATTCCTATCAAATTCTTTTTACATTAATGAAGTAAAAATCTGAGTTTCTACTATAATGTCCGTTTTGCTTCAGCATGCCCAGCGGGCTGACTTGCCACTCTCAGCATCTCTTGCGTTTAATAACTAAAATATTTCATTCCACTCTCCTCTTGCTTGATGGTTTCTGAGAAACCAGGCATAATTTATACTTTTGTTCTCTATAGGTAGGTTATTTTTGCCTCTAGCTTCTTTGAGGTTTTTTCTTTATCTTTGCTTTTCTGTAACTTGAAAATAATATGCCTAGGTGTAGGTGAGCTTATGAAAGATTGCATAAAAATTATTCAATTCCCTACTTTTTCCTGATATGATATTGCTAAATTTTAAAACTAATCAAAGTGGACCAGTGGAAAAATTAGGCAATCTTTTTGCCTTTGTGTAAGTGCTTTTACTGAATAGCATGAAGTTTGGTGCGATATCGATAACATGCACAGAAGACACCAGAAGAAAAGCCACATGAAACCTATTGCATTGATCTTGGAAATGTTTTTGCACACAAGGTTCACTGCATCACATCCTTTAAAAATGAGAACTCCTGACACACACAAAAAAAAGTTTCTTTTTTTTTTGAAGTCCAACAACCAAGGATTTATTATTATTTTTTTACTGTTGTTCAAGTACAGTTGTCTCCATTTTCTCACCTCCACTCCCCCCAACCTCAGCCATCCACAATTCCAACCCTTGATCCTACCCCTCTTTGGTTTTATCCATGTGTCCTTTACAGATGTTCTCAAAAACCCTTCCCCCTTTACTACAAGCAAGCAAAATATAACCATAGACATTGAAATTAAGAACAAACTGACAGTAACCAGGGGGGAGGTGGAAGCGGAAAAAAGTGTTTCTTAAGATTGTCCCCAAACTGGCCATGTGCTCTCAGGAGCAACAGAAAGGTTTCTAGGAACAGCACGCAATGAATCCTGTAGTAGCTTGTGCTTTTGCTTCTTAAAACAAGCTCATCTTTAAAACCTGACCATTTGTCATGAACTCTGCCCCAGCTTTATTTTACCATTCTTCCTTTGTCTCCCAATGTTCATTGTACCTATTTTTGTTTTGCTTTTAATTGTTCTGCTCTATATAAACTTTCTCCACAAATTTATTTGAAATAAGGTGAGGCATATATACATCACTTGAGGAGATTTGTAAATTGATCCTTATATTTTTGTTTGCATGTGCACACCTGGTAGGAGAATGTATAAAGCATTTCCAAGACTTAACAGAGAATATATAGAACTCATGAGCTTTAGCTAGGCCTGTTGATGACTCAATAAAACTGTGAGTTGCACACATATAACTAGTAATCACCTGTAAAGCCTGACTAATCTATGGGATAAATACTTTATCATAAGAAGGACACTTTATCATAAGAAGGACATCTTTCTCATCTGTATTTGCCATCCATTACTCCACATGTCCCCAAATAACCAGAAATTACCCTCCAGGAAGGCAAGGCTGGAGACAGAATGTGGGACTCATCGTCCAATATCATCACTAAGTCACTGTTGAAGCCAGCATTCCAAAGAATATTACAGGATAATTCTCATAGACTGAGCTGTTGAAAATTCAATCCTAAAGTGCACATAGACTTTTCTGGATTTAAAAAAAGAGGAAAGAGGACCACTGACTGACTGTTGGTTCCTATTTCCCAATCCTCAGCCCACTGGTTCTGAATTTGGCCTGTGGTTCAGGCTCAGCAGAGGGTGGGGCTCCCTGAGCCTCTCCACTGCTCAGCCCCACTAGCTCAGGGTGAGTCACTATTCCTTTTTTCTCTTCCTGCTAAACTTCACCTCAATAACAGGCAACTTCACCACCCACTCATTACTCATGCTCTCAGGAGCTGCAGTGAGTCAGGGAGTGACAAACATCAGGGGGCCAGAATTCTGGGAACACCACCTGAGTCAATGAAGTCCCCTTTCAGTGGATAGACAGAGAACAGCCAAGCCATTCACATCTATGTGTCAGAAAGGACAAGTGGTGGCACACTGAAGTCTCTTCTCAACCAGATGCAGGCTGGAGCTCAGTCACAGACAGGCTTACAAGGAGTGGCCTCTGCAGGGACTGCAGAGGCAAACAGAAACCCCACATCCAGCTGACTGTCCCCAGCACCCGAGACTCCTCAGGTTGTGCTGGACACTCAAAGCCAGAATTCCACAGTTGAATTTTATCACCAAAGGAAAAGTAAATTGCTTTCTTTGTTGCTCAAGGTGTGCCAAGTTTAAATTCTAAAATTTATTGTAGAGTCAAATCCAGGTTAGGCCATCTGTGTTTTATCATACATGTAGGCAACAACTCCAACCATCCTTTTTAAAAAATATGCAATGCAGGTACTTAGTGTAAACAATGCCCTTGTCTGTAACAGGGACTCATTAAACACGTTCCACACCTATATTTCCCATGTGTCTGCTCTTGTTAGCATTGCAAGTCTCTGAACTTGAAAGGTATAAATATGTGCATCTCCATGCATGTGAGCTGTACAGATTCATTTTCAGGCTTCTATTTATTTTTCCATCTAATTAGGGTAATTACAAACAGATTTATTACTTTTTTCAAGGCCTTAATAGAGTATATCCATTCTGAGACAAATACACGTGGTTGAGCAAAACTAAGTTTACAATTGTTTGTATGGAAATAACACAATAAAAATAACAGTACAAGAATAAATTCGTTTCATAAACCTACTTTCGCCCCATCCCGTGTATTACAGAGTTAAAATTACAATGGTGTTGCTGTGGGCCACAAATGTTGGAAAATTTTAGTTAAAGGTAATAGTTAATAAGCCTAGTAGTTACTGCATGTAACAAGCTATTGTTTCAGGGACTGCAGGAAGGCCTACCCTGACTCCAGGAGGCCACAAGTGATTGACCTTTGTGTTCCAGAAAATACCATAAGCAATCAAAGTGGTGTCTGAGCCATTGTGCTACAGGGAGATACAGTTCACAGCCCAGGACACAGAGAAAATCACCCAGGACACAGGACACAGATAAAGAAAATCACCAGTCAGTGGGTAAAAGGATGTTAGGGAAATTGCCGAACTGCAGCTTTTATCTGATTAACCTCTTTCCTGAATTCCAAATCCCTTACCTACACTTTTTTCCCTTGAATTGCAGAGTGCTTACCTACACTTTTGCCCCCTTATAAAAAAGGCTGGCTTGAAAGGAAATGGAAGACAGCCTATTGGGATACAAACCCACCATCTTCTCAGATCGCTGGCCATCTGAATAAAGCACCCATAAAATTCAATCTCTTTTTCTGCTTATTGGGTCTGGTAAGTGACAGGCAGCAGAAATGCCGGCTTTTCCGGTTTTGATGTAAAATGCTTTCTCCTTGGAGTTTCAGGATCACACTGAGGCAGTTCTGTGCACAATAGTGCTGGCAGGATGCAGGCTCCCCCAGTGAAACTGAAACCTCCAGGCAGACCAGCAAGGGCCTCTGCCTTTGCTGAGCCCTCAGGTGACCCACGCTCCCGCTCAGTGCTTTTTTGGACTTTACCTCAATTGCTCACACAGCATTGTGTGACACAGGCTCTGATCTGTTTCTTCTCTCTCTCCCTCCCTTCCTTTTCCTCATTCCATAGCTAAGAAAGAGAAAAAAAATACCTTTCTAAGATCACACAGGGCATAAATGGAGAACTCCAACTCAAACTCAGGTCTGTCTCTCCCCAGCCTGAGAGTTAGAGACTTAAGTTTTTTCAGAAGCCAAGTATCAGTGCTGTACCCACAGGCAGCATGTTGTCCTGCGGAATACACATTCCTTCCAGGCACCCATGTGCTGAGCATGCACCCAGGTGAAGAACATTCTTCTCAAGGAGAAATTGTCTTCTTTTGCTTATACCCATGGATGTGAGAACCATTCTAAAATGATTGCCATGGGACCTGGAGGATTTTGTCACTCAATCACAACCAGCCTGCAAGCCTGATTTGACTAAACAATGCTTGTGGGAAATCAATGCTTGTTGAGGAAATCATTTCTCAGAAGTCTGGAAAGTTTCAGGGAGATTTCCTTCCTTTAAATTTGCCAACAACATGAAAGGTGAGCTAAGTAAAACATGGTGAAGTATATTTACAATGGTAATACAAATGAGTGAATAGAAATAATGAGGAAATTTTCAGTGTTTTCCCACACTTACCTTCTATGGTCCCAGTAGATTGGAAGGCACTTCGATACCAAAGTGCAATGTCAATCCAAAAAATGTTGTAGATGAACACGACAAACACAGCCATACCTGCAAAGGCCAGAAGCCCTCCTATCAAGTAAGCTAGAAAATCTGGCACTGCAAATGACAGCAAAATAAAATAATAATATTACAAAGTGTCAATTATACACTTATACAGGTCACGTTACAAATGTCAAATGGAAATATATTAGATATCAATGAGGATACTTCTTAAATATCTCTTTATAGTTAAATAGTAGGTATGGGAGTAGAATAATCTGGTCTCACCTATGAATTTTAGAAAGCAAAGTACCCTTGGGAATCTGAGGAGAGAAATTTTGCAGAACCCTAGTACCCAGAGGTAGATATTGTATAGCTCCAATCTCATGAAAACTGCCTTCAAAACACACATGGCCAAGTCCTACTTAATCAGCACCCGGATGTGAAGCCTAGCACATTGTTGGGAAAGATCCCCAGGTGTTATTGCCACACATTCATGATTATGTTATTGTAACTGCTTTCCCAGTTACCCAAAATTGAGCAGCAGGACTCATGTCATAAATAAAGAGCCATCAGTTGCCTCTCTTGGATCTCTGTTGACTCTAGAAGACTGGCCAAGAGCCAAACTGCCATCTCAACCTCCCTGTGCCAACCAAGTTTGGCTGGGTGCCTCTCTACGAGACATGGTCTCAGGAAGGGTGTTTGTGTCCTGCTCAGCTTTGTGAGCACACTTCAGAGCAGTTAAGGGGAAAGTTGTGGGCAGGAGACGATGACCAAGAGCGGAGCCAGTTCCTCTGGAACTCCAAGCCTGCAGAAATGCACTCCTTCCTACATATCTGATGAGAGGAACAGCACAGCTTTCTTCCTTACCACAACCGCAACCTGTGCTGCAAAAGAAAGAGGCTCTAGGAAAAAGAGAATTCCAAAAGGGGAAGGGAGGGATAGGAAGACAACTCCTCCTTATTCTTAGAACCCACCAAATACCAACTTTCTTCATGAACCCCTTCTTGACCCTCTAGTCCTAGTAGAAAGTATGTATAAGGGGAGGGTCACTTTTCTTTGAATTCTCGGTGCACTTTCACTTCTAAAATATTCATTAAAGAGCTTATCACAGCCTGCCCTAGGCCACACCACATTGCAAGCATTTTGAGGCCAAGACATCCATAACTACTACTGCATGTTTTCAGATAAGTGGCACAATGAAGCACAATATGTATGAGCACATTTTGCCAGAAATATATCAATCCATTAAGTCCCAGTGCAGCTTACTGGATCTGCTCTGCATGCTGGTGCCTTATGTGTTTGAACCTCTAGTTTCTAACCCTTACATGGAGTCTCCCTTCCCTCCCATTTTCCATGTGTCTTTGCCCTTTCCAAGCTCTTGGAACATCAATGACACCTCTCCTTTTGGGAAGACCCATGCCTGGGAATCCTTAATGTACACTCAAGGGGTCTTGGTTTTGTAAATGATCATGACGAGGAGACCATGCCCACAAAATTTATGAGATTCAGAAGCTCCTGGTAAGCAGACAGGAGTGATGGCCTGAAATTCTTTAATTGGTCATTCATTCCATTCAAGACTGTTGATACCTTTAGTTCTGTAAATGAGCTAAAAGATGATGAATGGAAATAGAAAACAAATGAGTGATTTCAGAAAGAGTATGAACTTTGAAACTGAAATAGTGGAACACTCACTGTTGAGACACCAGATGCTTGTTCAAGACACTGAAAGGATGGTGTTTGGGTCCATGTGACTACTACCAGCCTTAAACTGAGATAGGAGCTGGAAGTAGTGATTAAAAGAAATTCACAGAAGGTACACCTGATCCAAACAGCTTTCTAATAACCCTGCTTCAGACAAACTAAATAAGATTTAGTCTGGATGTATCTTCAACAAAAATAAGGAAGTCAAATGAAACAGCTATAACCTTACCTCTGGCCTCAAGTAAACCATCAAGAGTCTTGGATTTAAGAGTGTAATGTTCATAAGAACTCAGGAAAAACAAAATAAAATGAACATGTCTAAAATACATTGCATGTGAAATTTGGAAAAAAGTGTGGATAGAAGCAAAGATAGATATGGTGAGCACAAGTTTCTTTACTGATATACTCCAAAGGAGACAAACTACCCTTCCTCTTTCCTGTATGATTAGCAGATGTTAAATGATAACATCATCATTCTTCTGAGCCAGGACTTTGCCTCAGAATCCTTGTGAACACAGTCCTTCCAGGTAGTCAGTATCTGTAAGACAACACTGACATGAAAATCTATGTTGGTGATTTTCAGTCAAGGTTACTAAACAAAAAACCTCAAACTTCTATGTTGAGGCATATTTCAATTATAAACACTCCAGGTCTTGTGCAGTCTCCAAGGCTTCCCATAGTCAGCTCCCCTCTTTTCTCTGGGGTTGTGGAGACCCTGAGCACTCTCTGTAGCAATTAATTGTACTCGTAATGATATATCATAGAGGAATGCTTATCCATGAATATCAGCTCATACATACAGGAATTTCCATAGCAGCATTATTTATGAATAGCTCCAAATTGAAAACAACTCAAATAGTGACATATTTATAATGGAGTAGATAAATTGTGATTTAGTTATTCAGTGGAATAACATTCAGCAATAAAAATGAACTATAGCTACTTGCTACATCACTGATGCAGCAATGAATCCCATAAACCTAAGAAGCAACACATAAAAGAAAACATACTATATAATTCTCTTTCATATAAACTTCAAAATCAGTCCAGTAAACAGCAGGAAGTGCAGGGCTGCCACATGGGAAAGGAGAATGTAGTTGGAGACATGGAATCACACCTGCACAAAAATGACAGTTGAAGCCATGCAAGTAGGGAAATTTTCAGGGATAAGAGTGCAGAAAGAGCAGCACTGATAGTAGAACCTCAAGAATGACCCAGATGTGTCACTGAGAGAGAAAAGACGCACAGAGTGATTGGGGGGAGGGAAATGATAAAAAGTCATTTCCTATGAAGGGAAAGCCCTAGAAAGAAGGAAAAATGGACAGTGGTGGCTAATGAGCCTACGGCTTCTTCTACCTGTTGCAACCTAAGAGGGTTTCCCATGGGTCCAGGTGAGGACAGAAGGTGCTGTGTGATCACTCACAGTTAAAGCAGCTGGGGACAGAGTGACCCTGGCTTCCAGGTCATAGAAGTGAGGTCAGGGCTGCAAGCTACTGTGGAGATATCCCAATTCATTGCTATTAGAAGGGAAGTGATGGACACTCCTGAGGTCAGGCACTTGGCAAGGGAAAAGGCACATTCCATAGCTCCGTACAGCACCCACTCCATTAATGTTTTATGTTAAGTTCTAGGAAAACTTTTCTGGTAGGACTTTAGGAAAATACATGCAAACATGGATTTAACTGATTATTCAGAGATACTGGCAAAACCAAGCCCTCTCTCTCTTGCAGAGTAGGTAGCTAAGAAAAAAAGATGATATTAATAGAATTAAGGAAGAAAAACTGTCTTGGTAAGCCACATGTCAACATTCTACAAGGTGCTTCAAACACTTCCACTGATACATTAGGAATTTAGAGCTGTTCTCCAGATTATGATTATATCTATCATTATTATCTACCCTCTGGTTCTGTTACCTGCAATGGATAGTTAATGTACTCTGCACAAGATTAAGAGAGCAATTTGTGCATATACATTAAGTTTGAAGGCCTTTTGCTTAATATCAGAATTCAGACTTTACAGAAAATTTTACAAATTTACAGGAATAAAATATATATAAACATTTTATTTTCATATGAAATTATTTATAACAAACAATCTAAAAGCACAAATCACAAGCACATGATTATAAATATTGAGTAACCAGGTTTAATAAAGGAACAATTCTGTTTTCAAGAACTTTGATGCATAAGACCTCATTGCATACTGATACAGCACTTTCAAAGCATACTTGGTTGCAGTGCTCCCTTGATTGCAAGAGCGTTATCAGACATAACATTAGCTCTTCCCTAATTTCACAGTGAGTTTGTTGGTTTACTACCACTCTGTTGTCTCACGCCAAACATGTAAGATCTTTCGTCTTTCATATGTCTTTCCTTGACATCATTTTGAACACTCTGAACAGTATTTAACCCACAGGAACATTACCTGGGGGTTTTAAAATAAAGTATGCTGCAGACACACCAGCATGGCATGTGAAAGGATGGTCATAATCTTCCATTTTCACTTCTAGAAAGGTTATGTTCACTGTGTAAAAATTATGTTCCTGAAAAGAAATGTGGGTTCTGTAAAAGAAAAGAGCCAATCATTAATATGCAAGTCATATTTTACCCAACATATTTTATAATTTTTCGTCTGGAGAATAAAGTTCTTTCATAGAGACACTATAGGCCATCATTTTATGCTATGAATGCTTCACTGAGTGTCTCAATGAGGTGTGTGTGGTGTGTAGTTCCCAATTTGCATTACCTTTAGGATAATGTGACAAGGAAGCATGGTTCTGTTAATTATACAAAGAGCTGGGACATAAATGTTCTGGAGGCCCCTCGTAGTACAGTAGGTGAGTGTTCTAGTAACCCATCTGTGTCAGTGCACCACCTGGCAATGTGAGAGGCTGTGTTCAGCTTCAGTGAAATTTTTGGAGACTTGTTCAATTCATTTGCCCATTTCATGAGGGGTGATTAAGGAGCACAGCTGCGCACACCATGCTGAGTGTTTAGCAGTTTTTGACCAAAAGCGGCATGACCCCCGTGTCCCACCTTCCCTATTCACATGATCTTGCCCTGAGTGACTTATCTGATTCCACAGATGAAAAAAAAGTCCTCAAAGAAAAATGTTTTGCCTATGTGGAAAAGGTGAAACAAAAAACAGTGGAAGCAATAAAAGGCATCGAAATCAATAAGTTCAAAAACTGTTTTGAGCAGTGGGAAAAAAATCTCAATAGGTGTATTGTATCAAATGAAGAGTACTTGGAATGTGACTGAAATTTAAACATGTAAGAATAAATACAATTCTTTATAAATAAATTCCAGGTGTTTTGGGGTTCCCCTTCATAGACACAATCCTCAGCCCTAAAGGATGTTCTGCTCTCCCTATCTACTTATCCTAATTTAGCTGCACTGCAAGGTCCAACAGAAGTTCTGCCCTCTGACGTAATGAGTCTTGTTTTACATCACTCAATTCATATAATCCTAAACTGCGTTCATACACTATATCTGCTAATGATTATACCCAACATATTTTATAATTTTATAATTATAATCCCTGTTTTGCAACTTAAGCACTGAAGGCCTATGGTTCATCATATGACTAATAGGGAATGTGATCAGTTTTAAGTAGCAGCTGACAAAAACTTATCTTGTTGAATATAGGCTAATACTCCACACTTTGCTTTATCTCAAATTACGATTTAGGAGGGATTGATAATCTGAGCATCTCACACTTCTTTGCAGCAGTTGCTTGCTCACACATAACACTGAGATCTTTGAAAGACAAAGCCAAAAGTAGTAATGGGAAGGCAGTGCGAACCACCTAAAAGATCAGTACTAACACCAAATTACTGATTCCAAATTACTAAAATGGAAAGAAGGTTGCTAGCTTTCAGAGAAGCCAGAAAAACACCTACTCAATTCCTTCTTGGACTCGTTTGGACTCTTTGTAGTAAATATCCACCAATGTGCTATTGACTCTCCAACATCGTAGATTTGTATTATCCCTTGTGTCTGTGATGTTGCAGTCTACAATAAGGGTAGAGCCTATAAAAATCAAATTCACAACAAATTAAATAAAAATTCTACCAAAAATGATCTGGTTAACAAATACATCTTGTTTTTGAGCTTTGAATGCCTTTTCATTACCAAAAGTATACTCCTGAGGTCAATGTTCATCTACCGTACTGGACAGGGATAACGAGGGACATGTGACCTTGCAGCCTTACTAATTTTCTTCTACACATGTGTTTGCATTTTTTATGCTAGTCTAATTTTTTGATTTTTTGTGAGTTCTTCCACTGATTTTGTGTTTCACAAGTACATCATTCTAATGTCAAATAAATTTTGTCTTTATCTTTAAATCATAAAAAATGTATTTTGTGTCTGATATGAGGTAAAGAATAAACTACATATTCTTCAAATTTAACAAGTTATACCAATATCACATATAATACTATATTTCCCTTTCTCCAGTTATGTCATTTTCCCCAGTTATATAATATATGATTATTTCAGGCATATAAAAATGCTTTTAGCTTTAAAAATATATTTTATATTGGAATACCTTACTGAAGAATTGCTAGTAATTATAGTTTTTCAGAGAATTTTCTTAGAGTTTCCAAGTAGACATACATAGATCACTTAAAATAATTATATGTTTACCTTCCTGTTTCAAGGCTTACATCTCTTGTTTCTTTATTGTCTAAACACATTGGCTAGAGTTTTCAAAGACAGGAAGGGCAAACAAAGTTAATCAAGAGAGTTAATAACAGGAATACTTATCTTTTCTAGGTGTTTATGAAATACACTAGAGAAATCACATGGTGAGTGATATCTAGACAAATATCCTCTATTATGAAAATTATTATTTCCTTGAAAGTTTGCAAGACCTTTAATAAAACATGTAGGTCCAAATCCTTTAAAACAGATTTCATCTGCTTTCCACTTATTGCTTTCTAAGCCTTCTCATTTCTTTTTTTTTTCTTTAAAGTTTCTATACTTTGGGGGGATTATATTTGCTGGAGATTTCTCTATCTTCTCTTTTTATTCTCAGGCCCCTCACCCCCACCACCCTGCCCCAAGCCCTTCTATCCCACAGCCAACTGTGGAATTTGTCATTTAATAAATTCATTTTTTTAGCTTTTGTTATTTTCTTCTATAGAGTTATTTAGTTGCCTTTTTTTAAAGTTGTTGTTCAATTAAAATTGTCCCAATTTTTTCCCATTGCTCTCCCTTGCCCTACCGGTCCCTAACCCCACCCCACCCCACCCCCACACACACACACTGAATTCTCACCCTGTTGTCCATGTCCATGGGTCTTTTATACTGGGAACCATGGGTCCTTTGTACTGGGAACCTTTAGTCAAGGTTCCTTGACTTGACCCTTCCCCTTATTCCTCACCCCACCTTCATCCCCCTTCCCCCTCTCCTCTGTTCATTGTCAGTTTGTTCCTTATTTCCATGTTTCTGGTTCTATTTTGCTCATTTGTTTGTTTTTTTTCATTAGGTTCCACTAATAGGTGAGATCATATGGTATTTGTCTTTCGCCACCTGGCTTATTTCACTTAGTGTAATGCTCTCCAGTTCCATCCATGCTGTTGCAAAGGGTAGGAGTTCTTTCTTTCTGCTGGGTAGTATTCCTTTGCATGAATGTACCACAGCTTTTTGGTCCACTCATTTACCGTTGGGTAGTTAGGATGTTTCCAGCACTTGACAATTGTAAATTGTGCTGCTATGAACATGAAATGCATTGGTTCTTTTGAATAGTAATTCAGTATTCTCAGGGTATAATCCCAGCAGTGGAATCACTGGATCAAAAAGCAGTTCCACTTTTAGTTTTCTGAGGAAATTCCATACTGTTTTCCACAGTGGCTTTTTTAAAAATAGAGTTAAATGGTTAGTTTATACATTTTAATTATTCCTACACTTACTAAAAATGATGATATTTATACCTCATTAAGAGTTTAGCCTTGCTCACATTCTATGAAGCTTGACATGATTTCACTGCCATTATTTTCTAAATGAGCTGTAACTATGGTTTTGAATTAAATCTAATCAGCAAAGCAAATAATTAGAATACATATTGGTTGTTGCTTGATTTTTAAAATTAGTTAATTTTATTTTTGTGAAGTTTATTATTTTAACTTTATTTGTAAATTTCTAGACTTACTGCATTGTGATTGCAGCATATGGTCTGTTTAATTTCCTCTTTTGATACTCTGCGTTTTTCATAGTTATTTATGATTGTGATTTATTTAATATATTATTCTTATCATATTACTAGGATCTTTTATTCTGGACAGAGAGAAAAAGGTAGCAAAAGAGAGAGGGAGAAATATCAATTTGTAGTTCCACTTATTTATGCATTCATTGGTTGATTCTTGTATGTGCGGGATTGAACCTGAAACCTTGGCATATTAGGATGATACTGACCAACTGAGCTACTGGCTGGGGCTTACTACTTGAATCTTTTAGATCCTTAATTGACTAAGAAATTTATCAAATCCAGAGTATGTTAAAATCTCCCATTATAATTTAAAAAATTATACTGTTGTATTTTTTGTGTTTTTTTATACATGAGAGTTTTAGCTTCAAATATTCTGAGCACTACTATTTGACATATATATATATTATTTGGGGAGGTATTGTAATTTTATTAGTATCAAATAATTGAATTTGTCATATAATTTTTGGCATTGAAAGATATTTATCAGATTGAAAGATTAATGTTGCCAATCTGATTTCTTTGTGCTAATTTTTCAAGACATAGTATGCTTATGAATTTCTTTTTAATCTTTTAGGTCATGTATTTTTAGATCTATATCTTTTGAGAATAGTATGTAATCAGATTTTAATATTGTACTCAACCTAAGAATTTGTTTAATTTACATTTTTTTCTTCAGAAAGTACTCAAATGTTTTTATTTTACTAGTGATTACCTTTAAAATTTTAAAAATAATTTTAGCTTCTTCTTCTCCACTTAGATCACAAACTGAGGCAATGTTTACTGATCCCTTCCTATGTAAAATAAGTAACATAACAAGATAACTCTCCTTACTTTTAAAATATACTTTCCAGTGCAAGACTACATAATTCAGAATTCTTGACCAACATTATACTAGTAGTTTTATATTATGTATCAGCACTTTCAGAACTTATTTTTACATTTTCATTGCTTTTGCATAAACAGATTTACAGTAATCATTTAGACCAGCAATTTGCAACCTTTTTCATCTCATGGTACACATAAACTGATTACTAAAATTTTGCCACACACTAGAAAATATATTTTTTGCCGATCTGACAAAAATAGGTATAATTTTGATTCATTCACACTAGACCATTGCTGCTGTGTTGGCTGTTGTCATCTTCTTACTTGACAAGTAAAAGTACCCCTGATTCAATAGTCAACTATTTCATGTTTTAAAAATTCTTGCACACACACCAGTTGAAAATCTCTGATTTAGACTGATAGTGCTCACTGCCAAACTTTCATACCACAGCTTTCCAAGGATCCAGCTCTTTAGACTTTTTATTCTGATAGCTCTTTTGATGAGCCCAGGTACATTCAAAGCTGGAAAATTGATATGTATAAAATTTGTCTTCATCCTTGAAATTCAAAAAAATTCACTAGGATATGTGGTCATATTTATTTTTGCCCTTAGTGATTTCATTGGTTTTCATAACTTTACTCACCAAGTTGAGCTTCAATTGTATTGTTTGTTGGATAAGTTATTTTAGGGATTGTTCCTCCATGTCCAACATTTTCTGCTAAGAAATCATACTCATATGACATTGCATTAGAATCACAATACATTCCCAACTACTCTAATGTAATAATAGCATTAAAACAAACAAAAAAACCAAAACATGGCACAGAGCAGTCCTTCAAAAAAAACAGTTGTCAAGAAAAAAGTGGACTCATGGTGTGACAA
This sequence comes from Carollia perspicillata, assembly GCA_004027735.1. Taxonomy (NCBI): domain Eukaryota; kingdom Metazoa; phylum Chordata; class Mammalia; order Chiroptera; family Phyllostomidae; genus Carollia; species Carollia perspicillata. The sequence continues at coordinate 19,453 of PVKM010004980.1, forward strand.
AATATCCACCACTCACTAAATACCTATTCTTGGCCAGGTACCCTAGTAGCTACTCTACATACATGATCTCAATTTTTAAATAAACCAATAGTTTTGTGTTTTTTCTTTGTTTTCCAGTTACAGTTGACCAAGAGTTTTGAGTATTCTGTTTTCTCAGATGAGGAAATTAAACTGCTCATGCCCTTTTGCCTCATTCTTTCTACCTTCTGACTCCATTAATGACAAGGTTGAGAGCCTGCTAACCCTTCAGGAAAATCAAGATAAAGAATCACTTCTTTTTAAGTCAGAAAGTGTCTCACACAGGGCAGAGCTGGGAGGAAGTTCTGCAATTAGTATACACATACTTACTGACATTCACAGTAATTCTATGTAAAACCGTGTATTGTTTTCCTGCATGAGTCAGTCTGGCTTTACACAAATAATTCCCTCTGTCCTCTGCCAAGACATTGCTCACTGACAGCTTTCTTTTTCTTCCCCAAAAAGTAAAGCGCTCTCCTTTAATCTCTTTACAGTCCTAAAAACAAAAGTTCAAAGAGCATTTTGAGTATCGGTTATAGTCCTAATTGACACCATTTTGTAAACTGTGAGGGGATACAAGAAACCAATGTGGTCCCTAGGTCCCTGCACATTAAGTAGTTTATTATCTAACTAATATATATGTACAGAAGAGTTGACAGGGAATATTTATTTGTTTTGTAGAGAGGGGAAGAAATAGAGGGAAAGAAATATCAATGTGTGTTTGCCTCTTCACACACCCAAATGGTGACCCATCCAGCAACCCAGGCATGTGCCCTGACTGGGAATCAAACCAGCAACACTTCAGCTCGTAAACCAGCACTTAATCCACTCACCCACACCAGCCAGGGTGACAGAGAATATTTAACAGGCTAAAATGAATGTTACAAATATCATCTAATAGGAGTTGAATGGACAGAGACTTGTGTAGGCTGGAAGGAAAGCATCATAGAAGAAGACTGAGGCTGGGCCATAAAAGAGTTTAGAAGGAAGATGTGAACAGGCAGGAAAAATCCTTCAACTACAGGGGACCATCTCTCCCAAAGGACAGACATTCTATTCAGAAGGATGTTGACTAGGCTTAGAAACAGCAAGTGTCATGTCACCTCCCATATCTCCTATGCTTCCACTGCATCAACAGAGAAACAGCACCACACCAAACAAACTGGAAGTTTCAAGGATGCCTATTTTACTTGTCATCCTTAGCAATCACCCAGAAGGCAAGTCTCACTATTCATATATCCTATCAGAAGCTCACATTCTCATGCTAATTACCACTTCTTCCATCTCACAAGCCCACTTCTGAACTTTCTCTCAAATCTTTTACCCTCTCTTCAGGAAGCTCCACTCTACAGGGTGACTTCTGGGACAGTTGAGCCCACTTTATTCATTCAAACATTTAAGTTCCTGCTCTTTGCTGGAACTGTGAGAGGCCCTGGGCATGCATGAGTAAGATGCAGTCCATGGCCTCTGAAAGCTCATAATCATGATAATAGAAAAGACAAACATGAAAACTCTTAATTTATAAGCAAAGATTTAATTGCTCAAGTTTTAGACCTCATTCTCTGTCACTGGAGCAGCGCTAACAAATCGATCTTAAAAGGTGCAATTCAATAATGCCAGAACAAGCACTTGATTACTACAATGTAAACTACAACTTTCTAGAAGTCTTAAATTATTTCTCCATAAACACCTTACATGGAAAATAAATTATGATTGAATAATGGCTACCAGATGGAATGGGAATTAATAAGAGCCAGGTGGGTGAAGCCTCTGATAATGTGATGTCACTTCTTCAGAGCACAAACCAAAAAAAAAAAAGCTTAAATCTTTGGACTGTGAAAACCTTTTCCCCAGATGGGTTTAAATAGGCATGATTTCTGGGCCCTGCTTTCTATGACCACTCCAATTTTCAATTGACTCATTCTTTTATTCAAGATGTATATACAAATATTTATCCATATTAATGTTTAGCCAGGCTAGCTTAAGAGTCATTCTATCCTTCTACTGTAACTAGCCTCTACTATAATTCACTGAAGCATAATTTTAGAGTCCAAATTCTCAGAAGGCTTGTATTTTTATTTAACACTTCTTGGGTAATAATAGCTCATAATAAGATTTTAAAATTAAAATATTCATTGTACTGGTAGCCAACATTTGAATATTTCATATTTCAGGAACCAAAATGAACACTCCTGGTCCAACAGGTACAATGGTTCCTAGGCATAGAATAGTCCAGAGCTTCTGGCTAAGATGTTGTGGCCTATAGGACAATGATGAAGAGGAAACCAGTGAGACAGGTAGGAGCCCAGTCATAGGCCACCATGAAAAGGGATGAATATCAGAAGCTTTTGAAGTAAGGGAATAAGATTACATTTTTCTTAGAGAGCAATCTTTTTGGTTGCTATATGGGAAAGAATTAAAGATGGACCAATCCCAAAACTAGGAAAAATTGTAGGAAGTTATTTCCATAAACTAAGGCTAAATAGAGCATGGACTAAGGCAGTACAGTGATGACAGCAAAAGGACACAAAAACAATGATTTCAAAGCTGTTTTAATATACAGAATATAGTGACAAATTTGGAATATGGAGAGGGAACAGGACTTTCACTATCCCAGCTTCTTTATGCAAAGGTATTGTTAGAAAGGACAGAGAATGTAAAAAAGAAAGAAGAGAGAGAGAGAAAGGGAGAAAGAAAGAAAGAAAGAAAGAAAAGAAAAAAGAATGATCAGATTTTGAGCTAAGATAAAAAGTTGCCCTAAACATGGTAACTATTGTGAGTTGTAAGGACGGGAATGTCTAAGTAGAATACATCTTAGACTATTGGACAAAGTATCTGGATATTGAGAGAAAGATCTAAGTCGAAGAAAGAGGGTTTGGGAGCCATTTGTGTATCTGTATATGGATGGGTCTATGAGCTATCTCCAGGTGAGTAATCAAAGCAAGAACAGAAGATGACCGTGATGGAAATTGAAAACCAAAAATCTAAGACTCAAATATAGGGGATGAGAAGACAGTGATGGTTACCTAGGAAGAACTGGGGGACAGGAGGAGATGGAATGAAGATTACAAAATGAGTGTCAGGTAGAAAGAAAAGGGAGCTCTCAGCTGACAAGAATGCCCAGCAGTGATAAATGCCACAGGAGATCAAGGTCAGGATTGAAAATAAATGTTAGATTTTGGCAGTTTAAAAGCCAGCAGCAGTAACCTCAGCAAGTACAGATTCAGCACAGTAGTGAAGGAGAAATCATTGTACTCAGGAGTAATTTGGAACTGGAATAAAAATGAAGATATTACTGATTTTCTAAGTGTAGGTACTTCACTATTTATCTGTAAGAATGGATGTTTTAATACCTGAACCTTCTCCTCCATAACTCCTTCAATTTCAATTGTATTCCTCTCTTTCTCCAATCCTACTAGCCACTACTTGGACTTTGTCATGTCCATAATGTCTATGTCTCAAATTTCTTAAAAACAAACATACCATTCTGATTATAACTTTTTATTATGCCACCTAATCCATTCCTTTATTTTAACTAAATAATAATATGATAATTGTTTATTAAGTAGTTAATATGTGCCCACAATGAACTAGTAGACAGATTATTTTATTTAATCTTTAAAACTCTATGAAGTTATATCTCTCAGACTAAATTTAATTGCAAGAAACAAGAAGCATTTTAGCTATTTTAGGAAAAAAGGATTCAACACAGGATATTAGGTGTTTATAAGATATTAAGAAGTACTCGGGGAGTGAGGTCTAGTCCAGAACCACTCTATAGAACTAGTTCACACAAAGCTGCTACCTCTACCACAATCATGGCAGCAGGAATCAAGATTTGGAAATACATCACGTGCAAGTCAGAGTCCAGGAATGGCCACTTATATAACTGTAGTGTGTGAAGTCACACCACATCTGGCACAGACAAACCAACAAATGACTAAGAAGATATACACGCTGCTTCTCAGCGCCCGCAAACCTGGGGACTGGAACCTGGAACGCTGCTGCAGAAAGTACCCAGTGCCATGCGTGCAGTCTAGCAGCAAAAGCAGGAAGATTCACCACCCTTATGTTAGCCTTTTAGTGAAGCCAGAGGAGAAACCAAATCACATCCAGAACCTTAGCTGCAGGCAGCTCTGGAGAGCATAGGGTATCTTTTTGGTTGTTCTGTTCTTCTTTTCAGCTTTATCGTCTCTAGGGTAAAGAGGCTCACCATGGACAGTGAGTGTTTACCACCATATTCATCATATTTTTCTACCTGAACTTCCTATCCATCTGAGCCATTTTTTAAATCTTAACTTGAATCAGTCCCCTTCACCCTCGTGAACTATAACTTTTTTGAAGGCAAGGAATCTCTTTCATTATTACATCCCTAGTACCTGGCATTGCAGCAGGCAAATAATAAGCTCTAAATATTTAGATAATTTATCCAACCCTCTCCTTTTACAGATGAGAACACTGAGGACCAAGGAGTTATAGAAGATAACTAGTTAGTGCCAAAAACAGAGCAATAACTGAGGTCGCTGAATCTGAGCAGTTGGACACTGCAGAATGATCTCTCCTCCTTATATTACTTAATTCCTTGCTTCTTCATATCTTCTCAAGCTGGGTGGTTATTTTAAAAATAACTATGTCTGAGTCTCACTCATGAATAACCTGATTCAGTAGGAAAAAATGAGGCCAAGCATTTGCTTTTAGGTCCAGAGTATAATTTTGTTCTTTATTTCTTAACATATTTTTCTACATCATTCTCATGCTCTTCTCCTTCTGAGACTATGGTTGCATTTATATTATACTATTTGATGTCTCATAGATTCCTGAAGTTCTGTTATGTTTTTTACATTGTTCTTTATACTGGATAAATTCTGTTAATTTCTTTTCAGAGTTACTGAATATGTCTTGCGCTTTTTCCAAAATACCATTAAGCTCATTGAGTAAATCATTAATGTAAAATGTTGTTCTTTTTCTTTTTAGAGTTTTTTATTGTTGTTCAAGTACAGTTTTCTGCCTTTTCCCCTGACCCAAGCCCAATGCCCCAGCCCTTCCCACCTCCCTCCCATTTCCACTGCCCCCCTATTACTGTCCATGTGTCCTTTATAATCATTCCTGCAAACCCTTCACCCTTTTCCCCTGAAATTCCCTCCCCTCTCCCCTCTGGTCACTGTCAGCCTATTCTCAATTTCAGTGTCTTTGGTTAAATTTTGCCTGTTTGTTTGTTTTGTTGATTAAGTTCCTGTTAAAACTGAGCTACTTAGTTCTGTAAGTCTTGATTTTCCTAAAGTCTGATGAAAATCAGGACTTACAGAGCTAAGTAGCCCAGTGAACCTCAAGCAGAATAGATACATGCCTAGCCACATCATAGTCAAACCATTGAAAACCAAAGGTAGGAGAAAAATTGCAAAAGAAATCAGAAGAAAAAACATACACTATATACAAAGGAATGAGGATACAAACAGTACAAAAACAATTGAATATCCACAGACCCCCCCCAAAAAAAAGCTGCTGGTTATGGGTTGGGATTTGAGTACAAGTATTGGGGAAGGGAGTACTCCTTTCTCTTATGATTTCTAAGTTTTCTGTAATGACCATCTATTGTATAGTGGCAATTAAACCATTTTTAAAAATGAAAAAAAATTAAAAATAAAGGTCCATAGTATAAAATTTGACACCCACTAAGGACCAGTCATCACAGCTCTGAGATCACTTCCAAGTCTTACAGGATTTGAAATGTATTTGAAATAATAATAAATATTATAACATTTCTTAAATTGCTAAAAAATCTCCCAGTTCCTCAAAGTACGGCTGTAATGGAACAGGAGATAATTGGTTTTATTATCAGGCTAGTAGCCTTAAGGTTTGGAAAGCCTTTTGAAATCATGTAGTCTAAACTCTCATTTTCTAAGTGAGAAATTTTAGATTCAATGTATCTGTATGTTGACACTGCAGTAGTGGCAGAGTTGATTCTAAAAATCTACTTCTCTACAAATGTCAACTGATTTCACACCTATGACCCCAACAAGTCCAGATCAAGAGGAGAAACTTGCCAGTAGAGTCCTATTGTCAAGACCCTAGAGGGTCATAATACTGATGCCAAGAAGCAATTGCTGCAAGGCTGCAAGGTAAACACTGAGGGGCCTGAGGAACAGAGTCTGAAGAAGCCACATAGAAAAATGTGTAACACTATATTCTGAGCAGTCCAAAGCTGGACTTTAGAAATGGGGTGATGTCACTTCTAAATAACCCAGAAAAATCTACAATCACATCGGGTTAGTTTTGCAAATCTTTCTAAGTAACCGAAAGAAAAAGAAAGAAAAAAGTACATTTGCAGAAAAAGTACACCTGCATAACACAGCTAACAAACCCAAACTGCAGTACTTACATTCTTTTGAACAAGCATGAGGCATTCACAAAAGTAGAACACATGCTGGGTCTTGAAGCCAGTACCACCAAACTTCAAAGTATTTACAACATAGGGAGTAAATTCTCTGCCACAGTACAATTAAGCTTACTATCACAAACAGAAAAGTAACTTAAAAAATCTACTGTATTTGCAAATCAGGCAATTCTTACAAATATTCCAGAATTCAAAGAAAAAATAACATTAGAAACTGGAAAATACTTTTAACTGAATGATAAGAATATAATATATCAAAAGTATAAAGCAGCTTAAACGGACTTTAAAGGGAAATTGCAACTTTAAGGCTTATAATTAATGACCAAAAAGTCCTTTTCAGAAGTTATTAACATAACACCAAGTTAAAACCAAAACTAAAAATAGAGGGGGAAAACTAGATAAGAGCAGAAATTAATAAAGCAGATAATTAATGAGAGACAGCAATTTCAAAATTAGCATTTTGAAGAAACTCTTCAAGTTGATAAATGCCTGGCAAAGGTAATCAACAAACAGAGAGAGAGAAAAAGACAGAGAGAAATGGAAATGACTCCAGATGTGAAAATGAAGACATCTCTACAAATCCTACAGACATTAAAAAGTGAGTGAAAGTATATTATGAACAAGTTTAGCCCAATAATTTAAAAATTATGTAGATAACATGAAAATTTCTAAACAAGCACAATGTTTTAAATGTGCTTTAAAAAGAAACAGGAAATCTGAGTAATCCAATAATTAAGAACACTGAATCTGTAATTGAAAACCCTTCCCTCAAAGAAAGTCTCAGCCCTCCATAATTTTACTACTAAATCCTAAAAGCATGTAAAAGAGCCCTGATGAGTGTGGTTCAGTTGGTTGACCATCATTCTGCAAAGCAAAAGGTTGCTGGTTTAATTCCAGTTCAGGGCACATGCCTGGTTTGCAGCTTAGGTCCCAGTTTGCACGTGTTGAGGTCCCCATCCAGGTGCATGTGAGACGCAATCGATCCAATTGATGTTTCTCTCCCTCTTTTTCCCCCTCCCTTTCCCTCTCTCTAAAAATAAATAAATAAAAATATTTTTAAATAAATACAATAAAATCATGTACAAGAAGAAATAAAATCAATCTGAAACATTCTAGTAGAAAGTAAGGATTACTTCCCAATTTATTTTATAAGGTCAGCACTTCCTTTACACCAAAATCCGACAAGGACAAAGCAAGAAACACAAATTACAGACCAATCTCTTTAGGATTTGGATGAAATAAATCCTAGACCAGGCCAAATCTGGCAATGTATAAAAAGGATTATACATCAATTTAGGTTATTCTAGTAATGCACCATTGGTATAACATTCACAAGTTTTATATATATATATATATAACTTGTGGATTATGTATATATATACATATAATCACTGATGAATCAATGATAAATAATCATTACATATATATATATACATAATCAGTTCATAAATTTAACATCCACTCACAAAATTTCAAACAAACTAGGAGAATTTCCTCAGTCTGCTGAAGGCCATTTAACCCTAAAACAAACATCACACTTAGTGGGAAAATATTAAAAGCTTTTTTTGATATCATGACACAAAGATGCCATTTTCACCTCTTCTGGAGTGTTGATAGCACTATAGGATATTAATAATACTGGGATGGTAATAACTTCTAGATTGTTCTGAAGGTTCTAGCCAGTGCAATGACAATGAAAGAAAACATCAATGTTACAAAGATAGAAAAGCAATAAATAAAACTGTTGTTAATCCACAAATAACATGATTATGTATGTATGATGTACAAAAGAATCTATAGATCCATTATTAAAATGCACAGATGTAGTTACCAAGATTGTGAGATAAAAGAATGATAAACAGAACATTAATATATAAAAGCCATGCATTGCAATAACATCAGAAAACATCCATTTTTAAAAAAATATATATTTAACAGAAAACATACAGGATATCCACACAAAAACATTATACAACGTTGTTGTGAGAAATTAGAGAAAACCAAATGTAGGGATATACCATGCTTATCATTTAGAAAACTCAAAATTTTAGAGATACCAATCCAAAAACAAATGAAAAAGAAAAAACCTCACATACTGGCAAATGTACATTTAAAGACAGGAATAAGGAATTCATTGCTAACATTTTTACATATTTTTGTGCAAGAGGAAAATGGAAACAAACTAAATGAATGTGAATCATAGTAGAGAGGATCGACAAAGCCAAAAAGAATGGTTCTTTGAAAGAAGTGACAGAAGTGACAAAACTGGCAAATTGAGAGAAAGTATAATAGGTATTAAAAGATGAACCTTGTTGTAGAAGCAGATATTCAAGGAGAAGATAAATGATTCCATGCCAGAGTATTAAAGAAATGGACAATTTCCTTGAAAACAAAATCTTACCCAAATTAATTCAAGAAGAAATAAGAAATTTGTATATTCCTATGACCACTAAAGCATTTGAATTAATATATAAAAACCTTCCCACAAAGCAAACTCCTGACCTAGATGGTTGTACTAGCAAGTGCTAGCAGGCAAGGTTGTGGAAAAATAATCCCAACCCTGAATAACTAGCTGGTGCTCCCCCATATCTTATGCTGGTGCATAAGGATTCTGTCTTATGCATTATTATATGCCAGGGGAATCAAGAAAAAAGGAATCTCTGAAGGTGAAGACACAGGATGCAGAAAGATGAGTATAGGATTCCATTTGCTTAAAAAAGAAAGGGGTAAGGTGTAGAGTATTATTTGTTTGAACAGCATTATACAAAGAAAACACAAAGAAAGCAGGAAACTAATAAGGTAGCTACATGTTAGGGAAGGTGCCATGGGTCCAATCAGGACAAATATGGATCAAGAGTGGAAAGGAGACATTTCAGGGGTGACTTTTTTTTATGAAGATTTTATTTATTTATCTTTAGAGAGGAAGGGAAGGTGAGAAGGAGAGAAATATCAATCTGTGGTTGCCTCTCATGCATCCCCCTCTGGGAACTGGCCTGCAACCCAGGCATGTGCCCTGACTGGGAATTGAACAGCAGTTGTTTGGTTCGCAGGCCTGCGCTCAATCCACTGAGCTACACCAGCCAGGGCCCAGGGGTGACTTTTTATACTTTGTGATTATTGACTGATGTGCATGCAGTGCTCATTCAAACAAACTAATTAATCTGTTAGGGGAAAAAATAGCCAAAGATAGTCTAAAAAATAAGGATAATAGTGGGGAGGTAGTAGATACAAATGATAAAATATTACAAAGCTATAATTGTTGGGAACTGCCCTGCCTGGTTTCAAAAGCTGTAAATCCCCCATGGCTAGGGCTGAGTGAGCAACCTTCAGATCATAAGCCTCTAAGGAGACAAAGCTTATCTCCCTGGCAGGGGCACCCCTTTTGCTCCTTTTTCTTCACCCTTCCTGACCCCCAATGCTTGATGGGTTAGCCATTGACAGGTAAGATTCCTCAAGGGAAGGACAATCTAAGATAGGCAGGATCATGGGGGGGCCCAGGGAAGGACTTGGGGGGCTATAGCAAAAGGGGGTGATAGACCCTCGCCCTATGGCTTTGACGTAGCCTGAGTCCTCATTCTGTCTGCAAGAAGTCTCCTAATCTCTTAGCTACCTTACTTCCCATGCCTGACTTAAGCCTGAAACAGTGACAGAGGGCAGTGCAGCCTTGTGCTGGAAAAGGTAGGTTCCTGGGGCAATAAAGTCTAAGAAAGAATACATAATATCCTGTGAAACCTGCTTTGCTAAGAATGCTCTCAATTAAATGATAAGGGTCTGAGCAGGAAATGAGTTTGTTTCCCAAAGTTGTGTAGACCTTTAGCTAACAGACCCGGACTCAGAATAAACCCTCATAGTTCTTTGTATGCTATCTATTGTTTGAGCCTTACTGCCTGACAATGATTAATGAGCTTTTACCTTTATTCCTGTGCAAAATGAACCCAATAAAAGCCCATTGAGGAAAAGACTCTTGGCTCCTCTCCTTTGAGAGATTGACCACCTTTCCTCCCCAAGCAGATCATGTCTTGGTAGACTTATTCTCACCTTGGAGGCCAGGGGAGCCCTGTGGGCAGAGCTCCCCCACATATAAAAAATATAAATTTTAAAATAAATGAATAGCATGTAAGCTTACCCATAGCAATCAGCTATCTAACAGATCTGTCCTAGGTACACACATCTCTACCAATCCTGCCTTAAAAAATACAACTTAAATTGAAGAAACAAGTGGGTTTTAAATAAGAGGGGAACAAGTATTAATAGGATTTTTTTTTTACCTTATACCACTTTACTGAATCCAAATCACAACTCTTTGGGAAGTTCAGATGACACGTAAGACTGTCATTTTTTCCAACATGTAATATTTGTTTGTACTCATCTGATAAATTCACTTGACTGTTTTTGGAAGCACACTGGGTTTCACTAAACACAGTTAGGTTTATGTGTATTCGGTGACACATACGTGTATTACTGTAAGAAAATAACAGATTAAAACCTCATAAACTCAAACAATCACGAAACCAAATGATCCTATTTATCTTCAGCTATGTACAAATCATCTTCAAGGTACTGTACGAACTCTCTGCCTCACACAAGATGATACATGTCTCACAAATCATTAATTACAAAAAGGAAGAAAGTATTTACACAGCAGAAACACTGAATAACACCTATCCAAGTGGTCAAAATGAACATCAACAATGAGGGCAAATGTGCCTCTGAGTGTTTTCTGAAAAGGAGACACTTTCGTAGTATTCTAACCAAGGAGGCTCATGGAGAAATATCTGGCAAACTCAAATTAAGGGATATAATGTAAAATAATTGCCTGTACCCCTTCAAAATGTCAATGTCATGAAAAGGAGACTGAAGAACTGTTCCATGTGAAGGAGTTTAACAATGCATGGCAACGAAAGGCAATGCTTGATCTTGTGTTAGATCCTCTGCTAGAAAGGAAAGAAAAATATTTATATTGGTCATCACTAAGACTATTAATAAAATTATAATATGGATTGAGGATTAGATGTAAAATATTGTATGACAGTAAAACTTTCTGAATATGTTAATGATGCTGTGATTATGTAAGAAAATATTCTTTTTGATAGGAATACACATTGACATATTAAAAGGTCAAAAGACATGATACAAACCACTCAAATGATTTGGGAAAATGATTTAGAAAAATATTTGGTATAATATATATAGGGAGAAAGAATAATGTAAGTGTGGCAAAATGTTGAATAATGGGGGAATAATGAGTATAGATGAGAATCTCTATACTGTTCTTACAAATTGTATGTGAATTTGAAATTATTTCAAAGTAAAAATATACAGTTAAATAAATATATATCATGTCTATATGTTAAAATTTTATGAAAATTCATATTTATTTTCTTCCATGACAGACAATATCTACATTTACTTTTTATAAAAGATGATTTTCCCCACTTCACAGCTTCCAGATTTAAATATTTTAAATCCAGTCTATATTTCCAGATGAAATTTGTGTGACATACGGTCTCCAACTCTAGTTAATTTGTAGCCAAGAGTAAAAATGGGAGATCAGGCCTTCTGAAGACGTCAGCAGCTTGATCTATGTAGCAAGTAAAATTGTGGAACGAGTCCAGGCAAATGGGCTAAATGCCACTGTTACTTGTGTACCACTAAGTAATTTTGGCCCTCGAGTCAACCTGATATATTAAATGAGGAATCTGGCATGAATCAGAGCAGGACACAGGCCATCCTAGGACAGAGAAAGGGAACAGCAAACACCATAGAAACAAAACAAGAGAGAATGCAACTTCGTTTCTTGGGTAATTTCTTCACATATGATCTCAGCTATTTTTCACTTCAACCCTATCAAGCCCACATGACTTCCACTATGCAGGTAAGAAACCAAGTGTGAGAGAGGTCAAATAACCTGTTAAAGTCATGAACATTAGTAAGGGAAAGTAACAAAATTGGGGCCTCAGGCAAAATTTGGTCCACAGATATGTTTTATTTGAGCCACACACAAAAAGTTCATTAAAAAGTTACACACACACACACACACACACACACACATACAAACACACTAACTTCCAGGTTTTCTTGAAAAACTGGAAAATTTACTTGAGCTAAATAGACTGCCACCTTTGGTGGGGCATGTTTTCCAGTTTACCTCAGTCCGCATCAGGCTCACTTGTCTCCCACCAGACCTGTGTCATTCATTTATACATTATTACTTTCTAGCACAAGACTTAGCTTTAGATTTGGAACATACTTAGTGCTTGGTCACTGTTAAATTTCCATAGCAGATGCCTTACAAAAAAGTGTTCAAATGAAACTTATTCCTACCTGGATGTGCCACTTATCACAAAACACTTCTGGCATTCCAAGAAAGAAAGCAGCAGCAACGATACTGGGATACAGAATTTTTGTAAGCTGGTCTGGCAGTGGCATCACTTCCGTGGAAAAAGCTGCATTTCATATTCCAACAACTGATTTACAAATCTGTTTGGTTTTAAAATGTGTTCATTGGAAATTTTCTTACAACAATTATACAACTACATTTTATTCTTCTCATTGAGTTTTCTATACTTAATAATTTATTAAGAAATTTCCTAAAGAATTATATGCATATAAGTATAATATATACATGAGACAGAGAAAGAGAGAGTTAGTTCTATTTCAAGTGAGGAACTTACTTTATAACACATTGGTAGATTCCAGAGTCCCCCCATGCCACGGGTAGAAACAAAATCCAGTTTTGATCCTGGTAAATTCTAGTCTGCATGTTTTTGGATACTGGGATTTTGCTAGGATATTTATACCAAGTTACATTTGCTTTCCCAGAGGTTAGCGGAGGGTATGTGCAATTAAAAGCAAAAGGCTGGTTTACTGAAGGTGTCTCATTTTGCACACTAATGTCTCGACATTCATCTAGGAAATGAAAAGGAAAAATAATAATGAAAGAGAAACTCAGTGTTTATTAATTAATAGTTTGAACCAATGTCTCAATTCCCTAGCCAATTTTATCTGAGAGTTTTTTTAGTGTGGAAGTTACCAAAAAAAAAAAAAAGTCTGTTGATCTGAAAGCATCAAAGTCCTTCCAATGTGTCCACATGACTGAATTTACTGATTGCACTCACAGTCATCTTCAGCATCTAGAATGACTGATTCCCTTCTCCTTTCCACTCCAAGACACTTCATTCTTTCATCCTCCTGGGTCAGAGGAAATGTTCCTTTTCAGCCTTAACTGTCCTGTTTTCCCTTTGTTCTGCCACTCAGTTATTTCCCTCTGTCTTAAATAAAAGGTGTATAAAATGTGTATCTCATCCCAAAACGCACTGTTTAAAAATCCGCTCGCTTTAGAGTCCATTTCTCACTTAGTTTCTTTCTTGGAAGAAATTAGTCTTTTCATGGTTTCTTTGCTTTTGTCCTGGGTCATAAAATGACTCTGCCATGGAAAAGATCCATTTGAGCCATTTAACTCAATTTGCCTCACCCTCCTTCCCGCCAAAGTCACCTCAAAGCTCAAAGGTGACCTCTGGGGCTGAGCATCAGACACTTCGAAATGAAACCGCCATTTACAGAATTCCGCCTGGTCCACCAGGAAAGTGTAATCAGCAAGGCTCAGAGTCCCAGGGAACCCCGCCTACGTCTGCACAGAAGGCTTGCATAGAGCAGCAAAGGAGGCTCTTGGGTGAGGGGGACCTCTGAGAACCGAGGACAAACCCAACATACCAGCTCTGGTCCAAAGGGGAAGCGCTATGGACACGCCGCACAGCAGCAGGGATACCGTCTCCATATCAGGCTGCTAGGAAGAAAGAAGGGGGTCGGAGGGGAAGAGGCGGGGACCTAATCCTGCGACTTCTAAACCTCAGGCACCTCAAGTCAGGCCACTGACTTTCTATTCTTCGCGGGGAACCCTCTAACCTTGGTCCCACATTTCCCTAGAAGTACCCTCAAAGACGACTCCCTCTCCTGCCCCTTCCTATTCTCAGAGTCCGACCGTCAGTATCTTAGGTGGAGAGGGGTCCGTGGGTCAGCTATGAGAGCGAAGGAGGCGAAATCTGGGCATGGTTGTCGCCTCCTCCAGGACGCTCTCCTTCGTTTCCTCTGGGGACGCGCTGACATCCCCTTTTGCCATCTGGCACAGCGAGGCAGAATCAGTATCCTGCGCCTTGAGAGAGGCGCTCCTCCCTGCCCGCCTCAGCCCAGGCCCTCGGTCCCGGTCGTGGCTCCCCGGGTCCCCACCGTGCGTTGCACACAGCCTACTCCCCTGCACGTCCCCGACCTCAGGATCCGCAGGGCCAGTGGGATAAACCGACACTCCAAACACCTGCTCACCAGGAAGAAGCCAGCTTAGGTCTACCTGTCAAAGGCCGGCAGGAAAAGAGGGAGCCAGATGGAGTGCGGCTGCACTGGCAGGTAGACGCAAGCTCCACACCTTGTCTTAGAGATGGCATCTGCTCCCCTAAGGTCTCCACTGTGGTAAGGAGACGCCCAGGAGTCCCAGTCTCTGGCCTCCTGGTTGCTCATATTTTTGCCACCTTTTCCCCTGCACACCTACCGTCAGCGCCCACCCGCGGGTGGCTCCACCACGGACTTCCAGCCGCGTGCTACGGGTGGGACAAGATCTGAGTGTGCTGGAGTTCTGGAGAGTGGAGGATCTGACACCCAGGAACTGAACCTTGTCTCGTATTTTCACATCAGGCCGTTTCTTAGCCACCATGGGTGGGGCAGGCTTACCTTCCCCAAGGAAGCGTACGAAGGAACGTGGCATCACCCTAGGAAGTGGTCTGAAAGCTTGTTGCCTAATTTTCTGGAAGCTCGCCGGTAATTTCTGCTTAAGTCTATTGTGAATTATCCGTGTAAATGAATTATGCATTCCTTTCCAAACCCCACTTGAGCAGTAATTACATGCCCTGCATTGGCCTATGTCCAACTCCCCAAAAGTGGAACCATCCAAATGGATTGTAAGAAATATTTTTCTGCCAGAGTCAAGCTCATTAAATATGGAAAGCAGGCATTCCATGATGATACTCAAATTACTGGAGCACAAAGACCACTTTGGTCTGAAACTTCAAAGTAGGAGGCTATCAACAGGGACCTGTTGCCCTGGCTGTTAGATGACACCCCAGAGATATCTCTCGTGGCACCGAGACTTAGAAGAAAATATAAATTATGATTGCCATTCAAGAGATCTCTGGCCTCTGTAAGACTTGAGACAGTGAGACAGAAGTAACCACAGGAGCAAGCAGAAGAATGAAACAGTTACATTGCCAGCAGAACTTCCAGGGGTAGGGTGGTGGCCAGTTGCTTGTAAATGTCCACACTGTTCCAAATTATCGAGTGTTCTAAAGTCTTTTTGTTTATATGGATTTGTCTGCCATAACTTACTGTATTATAAATTAAGTGAAGAGTTTTAAATATTTATTTTCTTGTTTATTTTATTTTATTTTGTATTATTAAGCTGTTACAGTTGTTCCCACTTTTCTCTTCTTCCCCTTCCTCACCCAGCCCCACTCTTTCCCCACCCCAAACCAAGCCCCATATTGTTGTTCGGTGTCCTTGGGTTGTGCATAAATGTTCTTTAGTTAACCCCTTAACCATCTTTCATCCCATCCCCCCATCCCTTTCCCATAGCTGTCAGGCTGTTCTAGGTATCTAAGCTTCTGTAATCACCTTGAGTGTCAGTTTATTGTGTTCATCAGATCCCACATATAAATGAGATCATATGGTATTTTTCTTTCACTGACTGGCTTAATTCACTTAGCATAAGTTTCTCCGGGTCCATCCATGACATCGCAAAATGTAAGCATTCCTTTTTTACTGCTGCATAGTATTCCATTGTGTAAATGTACCACAGTTTTGTTTTGTTTTTTTTAATCTACTCATGAATGATTGGCACTTAGACTCTTTCCAAATGTTGGCTATTGTAAATGGTACTGCTATAAACATAGAAGTGCATTTTTTTTGTATTGGTGTTTTGGGATCTTTAGTATATAGTCCCCGAAGTGGAATTGCTAGGTCAGAAGGGAGCTCAGTCTTTAATTTGTTAAAGATACTCCATACTGCTTTCCATGGTGGCTACACCAATCTGCATTCCCACCAACAGTGCATTAGGGTTCCCTTTTCTCCACATCCTCGCCAACACTTATCCGTTGACTTACTGATGGTAGGCAATTCTGATAGGTATAAGGAAATATCTCCTTGAGGTTTTAATTTGCATTTCTCTGATGATTAATGATGTTGAGCATTTTTTCCATGTGCCTACAGGCCCTCAGTATGTCCTCTTTGGAGAAATGTCTATACAGTTCTTTTGCCCATTTCTTTTTGGTTGTCTTCCTGGCATTGAGTTGTATTGGCTCTTTGTATATTTTGGAGATCTAACACTTATCAGATGTATCATTGGTGGAAATATTCTCCCATACAGGGCTTCCCTATTCATCTTGCTTGCTGATGGTTTCTTTAGTTGTACAAAAGCTTTATAATTTGATGGAGTCCTTTTGTTTAATTTCTGCTTTGCTTCCACTGCTTTAGGAAATATATCATCAAAAATATTTCTATGTTGAATATCTAAGATTTTATTCCCTATGTTTTCTTCTAGTATTTTTATGCTTTTGTAATTTATATTCAAGACTTTTTTCCATTTTGAGTTTATTTTTTGTGTATGGTGTAAGTTGGTGGTTTAGCTTCATTTTTTTTTGCATGTACCTGTCCCTAAATTCATTATATATGAACATATCAGACATTTTATGAAAAATAACAATACTTTCCAAAACAAACAGACTTATTGAGAAAAGTGATATTGTTCCACAAACCACTACATATATTTAGCATTTGGAAATCTCTTCAATGTGCAGCTTAATAAAAGACAAGTGAATTCTCATATCTGCTTCTGCATTTAATTTCTATAATGGAACATGTCATGTAGCCTCTGTAAAAGTCCTCTATCCATCGGAGAGAACCCCTTTGGTAAGCTATTACTGGAGATCTTCATTACATTCCCTCACATCACCATTGAATGAGTTTCTCTATATATACACATTTTACCAGATTGTTACCTCTACCCAAAACAAAACAAAGGTGTTACTATAAAAAAATGTCAAGTGACTAGCATTTACAGTTATTGTTATAAGCAGTGGTGAAAGTTGTTTCTAAATCTTTTTATTTTTGTCTTTTTCAGTTTCTACCTTATGAATAGATAAATGTATTCATGATTTCATTTTTCTATAGCTTAGGATCAGTGTGCATGCCAAGTCCAATCAGTATCCAAAGTCTAATCAGTTGCCCCAAAGTTTATGAAGTTAAGGTGTCATCTAGACCTCCTTCAGCGTCTCTCTTTTATTGGACATTTCTGACATTTCACTTTGCTGGTGAGGCTTCAGACCTAACACTATACTTCCAGAGATAGTTTCCACACCAAATCTGTTTCCTCATATGTGGAAAGTGAAGCACTGGCTTTGAAAACAGAAGTTATTTGAGGATTGTGAACTTGGCAATTAAAAACTGAAACCCAAAATTTACTGCAGGTTCTCAATCACCTTGGAAAATTGGAGAAACTAGAGAGCATTGTTTGCTAAGGAGAACAGGGAAGAATGGAATGCAAACAGAATTTGTTTATCAAGGTTCCAGGTAAAAACGCTCAGGTTTGCTTTCTTATGGACACAAGGAAATGCTCTTTTATGTTGAAATTTCCTAAATTGAATTACCTTACTTTCTAATTTTAACTTTCTGTTTTTTTTAATGTGTATCTTGCAATATTTAGAGCTAAATAACTCAAAACAATGTATATGTTAAACGAGCAAGACCCAGCCACAGAAATAATAGCAACTTTTCTGTATATACCTCCCCCACTCCCTAGACGCATTGTCCTAAGCTTAGTGCTTATTATCCTGATGTGTATGTGTGTGTATGTGAGTGTGTTCCTTAAGTAACAGAAAGTATCAATGTGTAGGATCTTTTAGTCTTTACATAAAAAGCACTATACTCTATACTTGTGTAATTTGCTTTTTCTCACTCAACACTATATTTGTGAGATTCAAATACTCTGAAGAAGTGCAGCTCTCATTCACTCAAGGTCACTATAGTATTCCATTGCATAAATATACCCCATTTATATTTCTATTTCCTTTGGACATTTGAGTTGTTTCAGATCCTCTTGTGTGGGTTTTTGAGAGCTAGACATCTGGGGGAAGGGCTCTCCTCATACAAGGAACAAGAAAAATCTCTGAAGGAAGAAAGAGTTTGGAAAATTCAAAGTAACAGAAATGAAGTCAGTGAACTACAATGAATAAGCAAGAATGTTGAGTAAATAAAGTCACTAAGACAGGAAAAAGTCCAGGGGCCTGTGGGCAATAACAAGAAGATTAGATTTTATTCTAGGTTAAATTAAAAATTGTTAGACAACTTAAAGCCTAAAAGAGATATAATCTAATTTATTTTTTTTAAAGTACCATGCCAACCATTAAAATCCCACTAAAACAGCTAAAGTTATAAAACCTGGCAACACCAAGTGTTACAGAGAATGTGGAACAACTTTAGTTGACATGTACAACACTTAGGAAAACTACTTGGTATCATGTACTACAGCCAACTCAGAAAGAAATTCATATGTATGTTCACCAAAAGAGGTATGTGCTGGAATGGTCATAGCAGTAGTATTTATAATAGTCAAAAACTAAAAATTACCCAAATTGCCATCAACCATAGAAAAGATACAATGACATCACCATGATGAGGAAGTGAGATGACTCCTCTGTGTCTCCCCCTTGATCTACAACTGGGACATTTATAACGCAACAAAGTTTCCTCTGCTCAGCATACTGAGTCACCTGATCCACACATCAATGCATCTGAAGGTGGGTGTTTTGGCACATGCAATTGAGGCAAAATGGGGGAAGCACAGAGATAAAGCCCATATCCCCAGTTCCCTGGGCTCAGCCCCAGCCCCAGCCCCAGCCCTTGCAAATGGTTTAATGAAGGAGTCGGTGTGCAGCCCCCACACCAGAGCCCAGCAAAGGATAAGGAGGACAGCATAGTGTCACCAAACAAGAATCCGGCTTCCTCCGTTGATTGCAGTAGTGCTCATATCACCAGAAAGCCTGGTAGAAGCAGTAGATGAATGTCAAAATTCCTGGTCACAGCACAGTGGCACCAGCGGCCATGGTAAACCAGGTAGTAGCAAGGCAGGCGTGCAAACTCAGCTCCTCCATACACACAACTGTCACATCCCCACCCCCCTTTTGGTGGTGCTCCAAGACCCAGACATAAGCTGGGTCACCTATCACCCTGGTCACCCAGGCAGCAACTCTAAGGACCACAGGGCACCATGGATCTCAGAGACAAAAGTAGCACCCAAGTAGGAGAAAAGAAAAGGTTGAACTATAGCACCATCTACTGGTAAACAAACTAAAAGAACTTTATCAACCTACTGAACTGGGGTTTTTTAATATATTTTAATGATTATGCTATGACAGTTGTCCCATTGTTTTCTCCCCTTTATTCCCCTCTGCCCTGAACCCCCGCCCCCACTTACCATCATTCCTCCACTGTAGTTAATGTCCATGGGTCATACATATAAGTCCTTTGACTTCTGCATTTCCCATACTATTCTTAACATTCCCCTGTCTATTTTGTACCTACCATTTATGCTTCTTATTCCCTGTACCTTTTCCCCCATTCTCTCCATCCCTCTCCCCACTGATAACCTCTATGTGATCTCTATTTCTATTAATTTCTTTCTCTTCTAGTTGCTTGCTTAGTTCATTTTTGTTTTTGTTCTTCTTTGCCCTTCCATTCTAAATGATAGCTTTGCTGCATAGAGTAGAGAAAGGTCCTTGCCTTTCATGACTTGGAATACTTCTTTTCAGCCCCTTCTTGCCTGCAAGGTTTCTTTTGAGAAATCAGCTGACAGTTTTATGGGCACTCCTTTGTAGGTAACTGTCTCCTTTTCTCTTGCTGCTTTTAAGATTCTTTCCTTCTGTTTAATCTTGGGTAATGTAATTATTATGTGCCTTGGTGTATGCTTCCTTGGGTCCAACTTCTTTGGGACTCTCAGAGCTTCCTGGATTTCCTGGAAGTCTATTTCCTTTGCCAGATTGGAGAAGTTCTCCTTCATTATTTGTTCAAATAAGTTTTCAATTTCTTGCTCTTTCTCTTCTCCTTCTGGCACCCCTATGTTTCAGATGTTGGAATGTTTAAAGTTATCCCAGAGCTTCCTAAGCCTCTCCTCATTTTTTTCAATTCTTGTTTCTTCACTCCGTTCTGGTTGAATGTTTATTTCTTCCTTCTGCTCCAAATGGTTGATTTGAGTCTCGGCTTCCTTCCCTTCACTGTTGGTGGTGCTTCAACATTGTGGTGTTGTATGAAGAGTCCAAGAGGGAACAATGCCATTTACTCAGCTCTCAGTGGGCTTCCAGTCACTTCCTCCACTACTCACAAGCAAACTGGGCCCTTTTGGTGCTGATCCCCAGGTTGGTGGTTTTGTGTATGTTCTAGGACCCTGTGAGTCTGTCCAACAAACTCTCCTGTGAGTCTGAAACCCCCTGCTGCCACAACCCCCACAGGTTTTTTCAGTCAGAGGTTTTGAGGCTTTATTTCCCTCACACTGGACCCCTGATTTGTGTGATCTGTCTTGCTCCCCAATTGTTCCTCCCAGTTTATCAGCATGCAAATGTGGGACTCCTCACTCCGCCAGCCACTGCCTCACCTGCCCTGGTCCTCTAGCTGTCACCTTGTTGCTAGTCCTCTCCACCCAGCTACCCATCTCCGTCCCTCCTACCAGTCTGGATGAATGTATCTTCTCTAACTCCTTGATTGTTGGACTTCCATACAGTTTGATTTTCTGGCAGTTCTGGTTACTTTTTGTTTTTGAATTTGTTGTTGTTCTTTTGTTTGTGTGAGGAGGCAAAGTGTATGTACCTATGCCTCCATCTTGGCCAGAAGTCTCTTAGAACCTATTGAATTGTTAAAAACAAAATATACCTAAATAAGAAAAGTGTTCACTACTTCAAATGCACTCACAGAAGAACAGCAGCACACTGTAAAAAAAAATGAGGTAACATGGATATTACAAAAATAAAATGACAATTCTCCAGAAACCAAATTCAAAGCCATGGAAAATTGTGATAGAAATGATAGAGAATTCAAAATAGCAGTAATGAAGAAACTTAACAGAATACAAGAAAATTCACAAAGACAGTTCAAAGAGCTAAGGAATAAAATGACTAAACAGGAGTAGTTTACCAAGAATGTAGAAATTCTAAAAAAGAACTAAAAACATAAATGTTGAAGCTTAAGACCTCAACAAATTAGATGAAGCAGATCATGTGAAAGACAAAATTCATGAGCTCAAAGACAGAAATCTAGCATTGATTCAGGTAGAAGGGGAGAGAAGGCTAGGATTTTTTTTTTAAATAAAGGAACAAAATACAGTTATCTGACTCCATTAGAAAAGGGAACTTAAGGATAATTAAGATCCCAGAAGGAGAAGTGAAGAAGGGAACAGAGAACCTAGTCAAAGAAATAATAGCTGAGAAGTCCCCAAACCTGGGAAAAGAACTGGACAAACAAGTACAAGAAGCTAACAGACCACTTAAGCATCTCAACACAAAAAGACTTTCTCCAAGATACATTATATTAAAACTGTCAAAAGGTGGTGATAATGAAAGAATTCTTAAGGCAGCCAGGGGGAGGCAGGGAAAGAGAGCAACTACAAATGAAACCCATCAGGCTTTTCTCAGATTTCTCAGCAGAAACTTTACAAGAGAGAAAGTGGAATGATATATTCACAATATTGAGATAAAAATCATTAGCCAAGAAAACTATATCCAGCAAAATTATTTGTTAGATATGAAAGAGAAATAAAGGTTTTCCCAGACCAACAAAAGCTGAGGGACTTTACTACCACAAGTTCAGCATTATAAGAAATATTGAAGAGAGGTCTTCTACCTGAAAAAAAAAATGACAAAAGTACACAAAACTGAGTAAGGTAACAAACAGATAGACAGAAGCAGAAAATAGCAACCCTATTTCAGGATAGGGCGTTAAACACTTAATTATAACATAGAGGTTAAAGGAAAAGAAGCATTAAAATACTATAGCTACTTCAATTTGGCAATAAATAAACAACATTAAAGAAGTTCATATGTGAAACAAAAACATATAGATGAGAGGAGGAAAAAGGACAACACTTGTACAGATGAATGGAGATAAGATGCTACCAAAAGAAAAATGACTATTTTTATCTATGAGACATTTATACAAACTTCATGGTAACCAAAAAAACAAAAATCCATAGACATAAACATAACAACAGAAAAAATATCATAGAAAACCACCAAACTGGGGATTCGGAAGATGGTGGTGAGGTAGGTGGAGACTGAACCCACTTGCTGGTGCACCCAACTGGGACAGACACCTGGCTGATATTCCAAGTATCAGAGTGGACAGCCAACAGAATTCCAGCTGATGTGAAGTTTGGAAGCCAAAGGTTGCACAGGATGTTTAAAAACAGACAGTAAGGAGAGTTTGTAGGCCGATGGGAAGATCCCTGGATCCTGCGCCTATGACCACGGCTGCTGCCACAGCTTTGAAAAAAAGCTGATCATTGTTTATGTCTTGGAGGCTCCCTCCCCGCTCAAAGCAGCCAGTTCACAGACCCATGCCAGGAGATACCTGGATGCTTAAGTTGCTGGGGGAATAAAGGTACAGTAATGGACACACAGCTGGTGGCATACCCCAGCTGGGACTCTGTTCACTGGCTGGGACAGTACCAGAGAAATTGGAGAACCAGGTGACACCTGGAAATGGGAGAGGGGATGGTCTGCAACTGGCCATGACCCAGGTATCTCTGGACTGGTCAAAGAGTCGGTCTGCGTGGAAAGCTAGGCGCTCATTAGGAATGGCCTGCCACAAACAAGGGGAATTCACTCAAAAAGGCTATCAGTGACTGTGCAAGGACTGCTCACACACTGAAGCTGGACCTGTGAAGGGGAGGGGGCTGTGATTTGCTCCCACTCAGGGCACCTTAGGGATTGATCAAAAAGGGGCAGCAGTGGCTCAGAGAGGTAGCAGCACCAGAGATACTTAGAGGAACCAGACTTCCCTGAAGAAACTTTGTGCAGGCCCAGGCCAACAAAGAGCAAGAAGGAAGGGTACAGTTTGCTGCCACTCAGTGCAGCTCATGGACTAATCAAAGGGTTGCACAATGAGATGGACCATATATGTGTCGGCCTGTGCATATGTGCAGTGGACGGACTCCCCATGCAGCGCAGCGCCTTTCCCGCAGCGGGCTCCCTTGGCTGCACCTGGTTTGGAGACAGCGCGGCCCAGCTGCTTCTCTGGGTCCTTGTTTCCTGCGAAGGCTCCCGTATGCCTACCTACCTCCCTGTTTTCCTCCTGGTGATCCATCGGAGGCCGATTTAATTCTCAGGCACCCGCTGGAGAGACGGTGGGAGGGCAGCAGTCAAGTTTTGCCTCCTCAACATTAGAAAGTAAACATTAGAAGCTATGAGCAGCGGACACCATGCTGTTACCAAGGAATTCCTGGGAGAGAGTATTTTGACACGATTCAGCCGAAGGAGGAGGATTTAAACCCAGCTACACAAGGAGCGAGTGAAAAGGGTAAAGGCTGTCCCTGAGGTCGGGATTCAGAGGTGGGTTTCAGGGACCTGGGGTGAACCAGTGCCACAGGCCAGAAGATTTATCCTGCAGAGAAGCCAGAGCGTGGGGTGAGGGTGCGGTGGGAGGCACACAGCACAGCCGTCCAGGTGGAGTGCGTGCGCCCTGGACTTCACAGTGCTAGGGGCAACCTTGAGAAGAGGGGGCGGGGCCAGTGGGCCGGGGAACCCTCGGGGCTCCAAGAAGACATGCACTCTGATGAACTGGAAAAGATTAATTTTTAATATGGTTACTTGCTATGCAGTCATGCTGTAGGCCAGGAACATCGTATGATAAATGACACAAATGTTTCCAAGTGTAAATCATCATATTCCTACGAGGCAGCCACCGGCAGACGCTCCAAGAGTGTAGAATGGAAACTGGACACCTGTGAATATTGTAGCCTAGACTGAGCTCATATCCTCATAGAAACACGAAAAAGGAAAAAAAAAAAAATGGAGCCCAGCCCACCTCTGCCTACATCATCCAGGAAAAACAGCAAAACACCCTTGGCAGGTTTAATGTCAGCAGGAGGCTTTTTTTTTTTGCCCCAAGTGTAAGACAATAAGACCTGGAGCTGTGAGAAAAACCAAAGACAGATACGAAAAGAAGTCAGCAGGCTAACACCAAGAGCTGAACAAATGTCAGTTTGCTATCCTTTAGAACTTTCATTTTATATTATTTTTAATTTTCATTTTATCATCTTTTTTTAATTTCTCTTCTTTCCATTTAGTTTTTTTTTTGTTGTTTGGTTTATTTGTTTGATTTTATTACTTGATTGGTTTTCTTTATTCTCCTTTTCATATTGCATTCCAATCTTTCTTCTTTGACTTCACTTGTATTCCAATAACACAGAACTCTTGGTATTTTACTTTTTATTCTTTTTATTCAGATTATATATTTCTTATCATATTATTGTCATTCCAAATCTCACACAGTACTGTTCCCTGGTCTTAATCCATTTCTCCATCTTCCTGAGCTTTACTACTGTTGTGGTTAACTTTATTCTCTCACACACTACACCAAGTTTCTATCCCTTACCCTCATTATATCTCACCATCTAACCTCACATAAGTGCTCTGATCTCTAAAGTCAGCTCACATTCTTTTCCTCTTCTGATAAGAGTCCTCCCTTTCAATAAGAGTGTTTTCACTTTTTATAAAAAGTGGCTAGTTGGGTGAAATATCACAGTTACTGCTGTACTTCTCCAAAGGATCTCCTATCTGCTCTCTACTTGTTAGTACCATAGAAAACTCTCCCACTGTCTTACTCCAATTTGCTTTGCCCTGCCCCTGATCACATACAAAATAAGGTGGGAGTTGTGAATACCAGTAAACCCACTGGAGGGGAGAACCCATTAACAAAGAAGCCAACAACAGGTAAAGCCCAAGTACAACAAGAGACCCACACCACACAAATGGAAGAAAGGGCAACCCTAGAGCATCCAGACAAGGAGATCCAAGAGACTGTGCCACTCAGTGCCACAGAACTCCTACCACAGAAACTCACACTATGAAGACAGCTGGCAAAGCAGAGCATCAGGAATCACAGAAACAAGCAAAAAGAGTCACCTAAAATGGGGAGACAAAGAAAGAACCCTCAGTTGAAAGGAATGGAAAACTCCCCTGGAAAAGAGCTAAATGAAATGGACCCAAGCAAATGATCAGATATAGGATTCAAAAGAATGATAAGGATGCTCAAGGAACTCTCAGACATCTACAAGGAACTGAGTGGAAACTACAACAGTATGTAAAAAGAAGTAATAACTATAAACAAGAACCAGGAAGAAATGAAGAATACAACTTCTGAAATAAAAAAAAAAAAAAAAACCCTAGAAGGAATTACAAGCAGGCTGGATAAAGCAGAGGACCAAATTATTGATCTGAAAGACAAGGTAGAAACACCCAGGTAGAGCAGCTGCATGAAAAAAAGACTCAAAAAAATTATGAAGATAGCTTAAGGGCACTGCAAGACAACATGAAATGCAACAACATTCAAATCGCAGGAATACTAAAAGGAGAAGAAAAGGAGCAAGGGATAGAAACCCTGTTTGAAAAATAATGACAGAAAACTTCTTGAACCTGGAGAGGGAAAAAGCAATGCAAGCTCAGGAAGAACAGAGGGTCCCAATCAAGATAATCCCAAAGAGGCCTGCTCCAAGACACAACATAATTAAAATGCCAAATTTTAAAAACAAAGAGAATCTTAAAAACAGCAAGAGAGAAACAAGAAATAACATACAAGGGAACTCTGATGAGGCTAGTGGCTGATTTCTCAACAGAAACATTACAAGCCAGAAGGGAATGGCAAGAAATATTCAAAGTAATGAAAAGCAAAGGCCTGAAACCAAGATGAGAAAAAGAGCAAGGGACATAAAGAAAAGAATAAACAGATGGGGCTTCATCAAAATGAAAAGTTTCTCCATGGCTAAAGAAAACATCAGCAAAATGAAAAGGGAACCAACTGTATGGGAAAATATATTTGTAAATGGTACCTTGGATAAAGATTTGATCTCCAAAATATATAAAGAATCCATATGACTCCACTCCAGGAAGACAAACAACCCAATTAAAAAGTGGGCAAAGGACCTGAACAGACACTTCCCCAAGAAGGACATACTGAGGATCCAGAGACATATGAAAGGATGCTCAGCATCACTAGCCATCAGAAAGAAGCAAATTAAAACCCCAATGAGATACCACTTCACACCAGTCTGAATGGCCATCATAACCAAATCTACAAACAACAAGTGCTGGCAAGGTCATGGAGAAAAGTGACGCAGACCCTGGCTTGTGGGATCCGTGATATCATGGATGAGATACAAGACATTCACAGGGACTACTGAGTGCTGTAGAGGAAAAGGGTGGGCGGCTTCACTCTCAAAGGGAGCAAAAAGCCCTGGCCTCCACCATGACAGGCCTTTATTTCTTTTTTCTGGGCATATTACATGATGGTCCTCATTTCCTACTGACAGGCTCGCTTTAGGTAGTTACCTTTTACAGAAAACAAAGGAGCCAATGCTGCTAATCACATCACAGAAGATGGATATTTGCAAATGAAAAGGGAAAAGTAGTTGAACTGGTTACACTCATCCTTGGAAGGTTTAGCATGGATTCTAGGAAGTTACTTTGCAGTAAATGTTTGCTGCAAATCTGGGTGAGGGAGTTTTTAGCAAAAGCAAGACTCAAACGGCCTAGTCACATTGCATGGGAGAACCTATCTGTGGGTGTGGGCCCTCTGCATCTCCGAGTGGGAGCTGGGCCCACACCACGCAGAACAGTCTCCTACAGAAAAGGGAACCACTGTTGGTGGGAGTGCAGACTGGTGAAGCCACTGTGGAAAACAGTATGGAATTTCCTCAGAAAACTAAAAATGTAACTGCCTTTTGAGCAGTCAATTCCACTGCTGGGATTATACCCTAAAAATAATGAAACACCAATTCAAAAGAACCTATGTACCCCAATGTTTATAGCAGCACAATTTACAACAGCCAAGTGCTGGAAACAACCTAGGTGCCCATCAGCAAGTGAATGGATCAAAAAACTGTGGTACACTTACAGTGGAATTCTATGCAGTAGAGAGAAACTAGGGAGCATTATGCTGAGTGAAATAAGCCAGGTGGTGAAAGACAAATACCAAATGATCTTATCTATAAGTGGAAACTAATCAACAAAACAAACAAGAGCAAAATATAACTAGAGACACTGAAATAAAGAACAAAATGACAGTAACAAGAGGGGAGGAGGGGAGGGATAATGGGGGAAAATAGGGGAAGAGTCATCAAGAAACATATGTAAAGGACAGGTGGACAAAGCCAAAGGGAGTAGGTTTGAGGGTAGGAGGTGGGGGTGGGTAGGGTGGGGAGGAATGTGGGGACAGAATGGAGGCAACTGTACTTGAACAACAATAAAAAAAGGTAAAAGTATAAAAAGGAAGGAAGGAAGGGAGAAAGAAAGAAAACCACCAAACTAAAACAGAAGCATAAGGAAAAAATGGATCTGCAGTGCAATCAGAAAACAAAAGACAAAATGGTATTAGTAAGTCTTCATATATCAATACCTCTCTAAATATAAATGAACTATACTCACCGATCAAAAGACCCAGAGTAGTTAGCTGGATAAAAAGGAGAGACCCAACTATAAACTGCCTTCAGGGTATACATCTCAGGGCTAAAGACAAATATAGGCTAAAAGTGAAAGGGTGGAAGGTGATATTCCAAGCAAATGATATCAGAAGAAACTGGGTACAGCCATACTTATGTCAAATAACATAGTCTTCAAGAGGAAAAAAGGCAACAAGAGGCAAATATAACAAAGGAGAAAATCCATCAAGAAAACATAACATATATTAATATATATGTACCCAGGTTTGAAGCACCAAAATATATAAAGCAATAACTAACAGACTTAAAGCAAGAAATATGCAGAAACAAAACAGTAGGAGATTTTAACACCTTACTTACACCAATGAAGAATCAACAAGGAAATATTGGCCTTAGGTAATACATTAGACCAGATACACAATAGATATCTACAGAACTTTCCATCCAAAAGAAAGAGAATACACATTCTTCTAAAGTACACATAGAATACTCTCAAGGATAAAACATATGTTGGGACACAGAAAAAACTTCAAGAAATTTAAGACTGAAATCATATAAAAGTATGAAATCAGAAATCGACTACAAGAAAAAAGCTGGAGAAATCACAAATGTGTAGAGATTAATCAACATGCTACTGAATAGCCATTGGGTTAGTGAAGAAATAAAAAAGAAAAAATCAAAAGATACATAGATATTAATGAAAATGAAGATATTATATATTGAAATTTTTTTAATGCAACAAACTTGTTCCCAGAAGAAAGTGCATAGCAATACAGGCCTACCTCAAGAAATGAGAAAAATCTCAGATAAACAACTAACATTATACCTTGGAACTAGAAAAAGAACTAGAAAAGGAACTAGAAAAAGAACAAACAAAGCCCCAAGACAGTGGAAGGAAGAAAATGATAAAAATAAAAGCAGAAATAAATAAAATATAGACTAAAAAGACAATTGAAAAGAACAATGAAACTTAGATCTGGTTCTTTGAAAAGGTACAGTGGACAAAAATTTAGCTAGACTCACTATGGAAAAAAGAGAAAACTCAAGTAAATAAAATTAGAAATTATGGAAAAATTACAATGGCTATCACATATACACAAAGAATAATAAAAGAACATTAATGAAAGTCTATATACAACCAAATTGGACAACCTAGAAGAAATAGACAAATTCTTAGAGTCATACAACCTTCCTAGACTGAATCATGAAGAAATTGACAATCCAATAGATTTCCATTAGTAAGGAAATTGAAATAGTAATAAAAAATACCCCAAAATTCTAAAGTCCTGGACCAGATGGCTTCACTGATGAATTCAATGGAACATTCAGGCAAATTAATACCTATTTTTCTCAAATTCTTCCCAAAAAAATGAAGAGGAAGGAATGCTTCCTAACCCATTTTATGAGGCCAACATTATCCTGACTCCAAAACCAGACAAAGAAAACACAAGAAAAAGAAAAAGTACAGTCCAGTATCTCTGAAAAGAAATGCAAAAATCCTGAACAAAATATTAATAGCAATACATGAAAATGATCACACACCACCAAAGATGTGTGATAACACATCTGAAATTGGTGATAACAGATGTGTGATGACATCTGTGTGATAACAACTGAAATTGATTCCAAAGATGAAAGGACAGTCCAACATCTGTAAATCAACTAACATGATATTCCATATTAACAAATGAGGAGTAAAAATTATATGACCATCTCAACAGATGCAGAAAAAAGCATTTGACAAAATACATCCATTTATGATAATAAATCTCAATAAAATGGGCATAAAAGGAAAGTTCCTCAACGTAATGAAGGCCATGTATAAAAACCCACAGCTAACATCTCACTGGCAAAAATCTGAAAGCTTTTTTCTAACATTGAGAACAAGACAAGAATGTCCACTCTCACCTCTTTTGTTCCATATAGAACTGGTCCTAGCCAGAGCAATTAGACAAGGGAAATAAAGGCATCCAAATTGGAAAGGAAGAAGTAAAACTGTCACTATTTGTGAATGACATGATTTCACATACAGAAAAAAATCCTAAAGAATCCACCAAACAAGCTATTCGAAAAAATAAATACAGTAGATTTTCAGATATAAAATCAATATGCAAAAATCTGTTGTG
>PVKM010004981.1:0-49761 GCA_004027735.1 Carollia perspicillata
GTGGTTCCTTCATCTGAAAAGCTACTCCTTTTATTCCTGTAGCTTCTGAAAGTCAGTATTCCCATTAAGACACAATTTGCACCTTCTCAGGGAACTTTCCCTTACCGCTAAGTGTCTAAAGCCCTTCCTCCATATTCTCATAGTACCCTCTGTGTTTCTTCCACAGCCATTATGTCCTCCTTTGTATTTTGAGCCTTAACAGAACAGAAATCTCGCCTGTTCTGCTCAATAACTGCTAGTGGCTTTGGTGCTACCCTCAATGTATGCATTCAAATGGTCTCAATGTTAACATGTATCTTTCCTCAACACACTATATGCTCCTTGTTGCTGAGCCTGTGATTAAACCTTTTCCTTCAGCAGTTAGCACTTAGCATAAGACAAGCCCACAGAAACTGTGAAATACATGAACTTCTCTGCATTACCATTCATCTTTAAAATATGTGGCCACCTGAAATATAAAATATAAAATATACTCATATTTTAGAAAGATGGGGTGCTGGGGATTGTTCCTTTTATGTTTCACACATAGGAAAATAATACACAACACACAAGAGACTACAGACTACAAAGGCTGTGTTGTGCAGCTGTGCTTTACCTGTTATTCTCACCCTTAACCTTCTGATAGAAAAACTAGAATTAATTTTAAAGGAATAACCTTAAAAGAAGCAGCTATAAATTTATCCACAAAAACAAAATAGTTGGGATTTTTACTTCAGTCATATTCTATGGGAACATGATACCTAAGTTCCCTCATTCGTAGAGTAGTGTCTTTCTAACCCAAATTTACTATCCACCAAAAACAAATTGTGATCAATATACAAAAACTAGCTGTAGTTCGCTACACATTTGAAACTGAAATTACAAAAATAAATCCACTTACAATGGCATCAAGAGGAATAAAATATTCAGGAATGATTTAATCAAAGCACATTAAGTGAAATTAAAGATGTTCTACATAAATGGAAAGACAGCCCATGTTCATGGATTGAAAGACTTCACACTCTAAGGTGCCAATAGCCTCCAAATGAAGGTACACAGTCCATGGGACCAAATGGCAGTGCTCAAAAATGCCAGTGTGACAGAGGTAAGGCAACAGGTCTCAGCTGAATGCGCTGCTCAGGTGCTGGACAAGGACAACATAGAGGACACTGGGCCCCATGTGCAAGGGTTTGACAGGAAGTACAACCCCACCAGGGACCCCATCCCAGGAGCAACTCTGATGGTACGTGACATATGAAACAAAGACTTCATCTGCTTCTGCCTGGGCCAAAGGGCATTGTTCTGTTCCTACCTGCTTCAAGCACAGACTGCGTCACACACACCCTGTGATCTATCCAGAGACAAGCACTGCAGGGCACATTCCGAATACCAGAGATGAAATCCTCAGCCTTGTCTAAAGCAAGCACCTGATCCTCAACCTTTAATGCGTTGTTTTCCACATGGTGTTCTGTGTGCTCAGTGTTATGCTTCTAAACCTAGTATCAAAAACAACTAGCAACACACCTTACATTTGTATTTATTTCCTATTCCATATTTACGTGCCCCATTTTTTTCTCCTCAAATCATTCCTTTTCTAAATTAATTAATTAATTAACCCACAGGACAATGAATTCTGTCAGATTTTTGAAGAAAATCGTAAGCTATTCCTAAAACACACATGAAAACTCAAGGGACACCAAATAGCCAAAAACCAGATTGAAAAAGAACAAAGCTAATAGTGTGACACTTGCCAATTTGAAAAGAATTTTTTGAAGGATTTTATTTATGTATTTTCAGAGAGAGAGGAAGGCAGGAAGAAAGAGAGGGTTACAAGCATCGATTGTGGTTGCCTCTGGCTGGCCCCCTTCAGGGTCCTGGCCTGCAACTCAAGTGCATGCCTTGACTGGGAATCCAACCCTAGACTCTTTGGTTCGCAGGCCAGCACTCAATCCACTGGGCCACATCACTCAGGCCTGAAAGGCTATGCTATGATTTCAAAAATAATTAGACAGTGACAATCCGTATTTTCCTCATGAGCCTTGTGGTTTTTGAAAGGAATGTTATGTATAAGTGTCTACCAGTATACCTAACAACTCTAAATTATTTGATAATAATTAATGCTACTTAATGGGTTTTTCACCCTCTTCTGGTATTTTGTACCTCACTCGTACTATTTTCGTACTATTTTATCTATAGGAATAGTCTTGGGTGCAGCAAAAGTAAACCAATCCAATTGGTACATGAATCATAGACAGAATGTAGCTAGCTCTCCCTAGTCTTTCACTTCCTTAGTGTGTCCCCTTTATGATCTTAGCCACCTTCCTATCCTCACCTCCACCTAGCCCTTTGGCCTAGTACTACTTCATTCTCATCAAATACTTACTTGGAGTCCACAAGGTTCTAAGCCTATTACTAACTTCTTGCAGTGCCCTGAGTGTATGATGCTGCTGCCACGTCTTAGCTTTGACACTGGGGTTTTTTGATCTAAATAGCTACTCCTCTTATAGCTTATGAAAGTCAATGTTCAGATTAAAATACAACGGGATCCTTCTTAGGTACATTTCCCTTACCGCTCAGAGTATAAAGCCCTTCCTCCATATTCTTTTAGTACCTCCTATATTTTTACCAGAGCCATTATGTCCTCCTCTGTATTTTGGGCCTCATTTAAACAGAGACCCTGCCTGTTCTGCTCACTACACTGGTAGTGGCCTTGGTGCCAGGCTCACTGTATGCCTTCAAATGGTCTTGATGTCATTATCTTTCTCAACATACTATACGCTCCTTGGTGGTGGGCTTGTGATTAAACTTTTCCCTTTAGCAGTTAGCACTTAGCATAAGACAAGCCCATAGAAATTGTAACATACATTAGCTTCTCTGCATTACGATTCATTTTTAAAATGTGTAGCTACCTAAATGTAAAGTATCCTCACATTATAGAAAGATGGGGTGCTGGGTATTATTCCTGATTTCTTTCACAGGTAGGAAAAAAATAGACATGAGAGCCCTGAGACTACAGACAGCAAATGCTGAGTTGTGAGGCTGTGCTTTATGCTCTTATTCTCACCCTTAACCTACCAATAGGTAAACTAGAATTCTTAAAGAAATAACCTTAAAATAAGCAGCTATAAATTTATCAACAAAAACAAAAAAGTTGGGATTTCTACTTGAGTCAGATTCTATGGGTAAATGATAACTAAGTTCCCTCATTCATAGAGTGGTGTGTTTCTAACCCAAATTTACTATCCACCAAAGTCAAATTGTGATCAATATGCAAAAATTAGGTGTATTTCCCTACACATCTGAAACTGAAATTACAAAAGCAAATCCACTTACAATGGCATCAAGAGGAATGAAATATTAAGGTTTGAATTTAATCGAAACACATGAAAAGAAATTAAAGATGTTCTACATAAATGGAAAGACAGCCCATGTTCATGGATTGAAAGACTTCATACTGTTAAGATGCCAATAGCCTCCAAATGAAAGTTACAGAGTCCATGGGACCAAATGGCAGTGTTCAAAGCTGCCACTGTGAGAGAGGTAAGGCAACAGGCCTCAGGGGAATGCGCTGCTCAGATGCTGGACAAGGACAACCTAGAGAAGGACACTGGGCCCCATGGGCAGGGGTTTGACAGGAAGTACAACCCCACCAGGGACTCCATCCCAGGAGCAACTCTGATGGTTACGTGACACAAGAAACCAAAGACCTCATCTGCCTCTGCCTGGGCCAAAGGGCATTGTTCTGTTCCTACCTGGTTAAAGCACAGACTACGTCACACACCCTGTGATCTAGAGACAAGGACTGTAGGGCACATTCCGAATACCAGAGATGAAATTCTCAGCCTTCCCTAAAGGTAGCCCTTGATCCTTAACCTTTAATGCATTGTTTTCCACATGGTGTTCTGTGTGCTCAGTGTTGTGATTATGTAACAATTAGCAAAACCGATTAAACTTGTATTTATTTTCTATTCCATACTTCTGTGCCTCTGTTTTTTCCTCCTCAAAATCCATTCCTTTCTAAGATAAATAAATATATCTTTTGGATAAACTATTCCAACAAACTATTTTGGAGAAAATGATAAGCTATTCCTGAAATTCATATGAAAACTCAGGGGCCCCATATAGCCAAAAGTGACAGTGAAAAAGTAGAAAGCTTGTAGTGTCACACTTCCCAACTTTAAAATTTACTACAAAGCTGAAGTCTTCAAGGTAGCATAGTAATGCTGTAAGGAGAGATGGGAGCCAATGGAATAGAATGAAGAATTCAGAAACCCAGACATCTATGGTCAACTGGTTTTCAACAAGCGTGCCTAAACAGTTCAATAAGGATCACTTTTTTAATACCAATAGTGCTAAAAGTACTGGATATGCACATGCTAAAAACGAAGTTAGCCCTCAACTTCATTCCACGGGAAAAATTAATTCCAAATGAACCCAAGACATAAATATGAGCTAAAACTATAAAACTCTTAGAGGAAAACATAGGTGTAAATCTGTATGATAGTGGATTAAGTAATGGTTTTGTAGACGTGACAATTGAAGCACAATCAAAAGAATAAAATAGATCAAGTAGATTTCATCAAATGTAAAAACTTTCCATGAAAAGGACACCATCAAAAAAAGTGAAAAGACAGCCCACAGAATGGGAGAATATACTTGCAAATCATGTTGTCTGATAAGGAACTTGTAGTAGAATATATAAAGAACTCTTACAACTCAACTTTGATCTGGCCAGTTAAACTGGCATAATCAGGTCTTTACATATAGTTTCCTTTCTTATGGGAGATAGTCAACTTTGTAATAAACCTTACTAAGAGGACCTCAGTACCAGTGAAGGTAACTTCCAGGAAAACTATTGCTAGGATTCTTTTTCTCTGATTCATTTGCTCACAATTCAGTAGAATGCTTAGGATTGTAGGTTCCATTACTATTAATGTGTTGGCCTTCCCTTTAATTACTTGGCTGTGCAGGTCATGAGTGCTTTGATCTAAAGAGAGACAAATTATTTCGTAACATTGGCAGATACTTGCAAGTAAGGGGAAGGAGCTTGTCTCAGAATGCTTGTAAAGAAGAGGCCACCATGGTAATGTCATATTTAACTCTAACATACTTATTGTATATAGCAGCTAAGAGAATCAAATGCCAAAGACAGACACAGTTAATTTGATCACATAACTATATATGTTTGATCACCTAACTATACAGTTTCCTTGAGGGAGTAAATGAGTTTTCAATATCTTTGTGATTACCTCATGGAAACCATTCTTCTTGATTTAAGATTTAAAATAAAAACTTTAAAAAATTTTAAAGATTGTATTTTACTTTTTAGAGAGAGGGTAATGAAGGAGAAAGAGAGGGAGAGACACATCGATGTGCAAGGGAAACATCGATGGTTGCCTCTCACTGCCTCTTGCAGGCCCCTAACTGGGAACCAGGCCCACAACCCAGGTATGTGCTCTGACTGGGAATCAAACCTCCAACCTTTCAGTTTGCAGGCTAGCACTCAGTCCACTGAGCCACATCAGCCAGGGCAGAGAATTTGGTTCTAGCCTAAGTAAACCAGTAACTCACAAATGTAATTGTTACTAAGTAACAAATAAGCAAAAACTGATGGTTAAAAACCCACTAAAAGCATATTTTATTTATAAATCAAAGAAATAGTCATCAAATACTTCTTATGGCTCTAAAAATACTCAGCCAAATCTTTGAAATGTTTTCTAGTGAGATTAGACTTCACATGAAACTTCCTAGAGGATACTGCTGTATCTACTGTTGCTGACGTACAGAACCCAAACTCAGATTTTTTAAAAAAGTTTTATTGTATATAAATCAGGAATACTCTAGCAGAGAGAAAAATTAACCAAAATGGTTAAGTACTGTTTTTATAAAACTAAATGCTGTCAGTTAATGCCTACGATGTTTGTTTTAGCATGCTATTTATGGTTCTACAATGGGAAAATCACTGATTTTCTTCAGTCTGTGTTATGGCTGTTGGAATTTATCCAAAACTATTTCTTACAATTCTCTATTAAATAGCTCCACAATTTTCATTCAAATTTTCCTATAATCCTGAGATGATAGTAATCATAGGAAGAAGAACCAACGTAAAAACCAGGATGTATATTTTCAAATGGCAAAATCAATACTACCCAGGCATATTCTTTAGGGTTTAGAGATAGCCAAAGATTGAAGTTGTTTCTATGCTGTTTCCAGAGAATTAAAACATATTTGCTCAAAATATTTGCTGATCTATGAAATGCTTTAAAATAAATCTCTTTGTCTCCTGTTCTTATCAGAGCTACTTGAATCCCGGAACATTATGGGAGTGAGGGGTAAGTACAGTTACAATTTACCCATAATTTGTTAGTGGTAATTGGAGAGAAGGTTGGGGTCCTAGAAGTAGTTCTTTTAAAAGACCTCTCAGATTAAATAAATTCTAACATTTACCACTTTGGACTTGAAAATTTATACCTTGCTTTATATATACTATAATAATAAGCTTGAAAACACAGTAATACAGTATGTGGATATTATCTTCAAATACATTTCTTTTGTTCTACTTTAATTACACAAGTATTAACTAATAAACAGCTTTAAATTTCCAACAATCATCAGTATACATACTTTTTTTAAATGTTTAAATGTTTTTCTACTCTTTGTGTGAATGGTTTCATTCTTTGGGAATATGAGGATCTTATTATAACAAAGTATGTGACACTTGTATTTTTCTTTTAAAGTTCTATAGAGATCACTCAGTAGAGTTGTGTAATAATTTACCAATGGAACTTAATACCTAAGTCTAGGTCATTATATGTAGGCTCAATTAAATTACACTGCTAGCATTTCAAATAGTGGCAATTGATTGTGGAAATTCCTAGGAAAAATATAAAAAGAAAATATAAAAAGAAAATTCCTAGGAAAAATATAAAATAAGAACTACGCAGAATATCAAAAGCCAGTATTTATGCCTTGGCCAGGTGGCTCAGTTGGTATGGGATCATAGTCCCATACACCAAAAAGGTTGTGGGCTCAATCGGTCAGGACACATACCTAGGCTGCGGGTTTGATCCCCAGTTGGGGTGCCTACAGAAGGCAACCAATCCATGTTTCTCTCTCACATTGATGTTTCTCTTTCTCTCCCTTCCCCTCTCTAAAATCAATCAACATATCCTTGGCTGAGGGATTTTTTAAAAGTCAGTATTGTAACATAATTTTTCTGAGGTTTCTGTAATTTTTCTTGTTCTAATTAACTCCACATTGTGGTATTCTCGAGGTCAATATGAAGGTCATTATGAAAATCAAACACCATTCCAATACATGGTGCCATGCATATAAGCACCGCGTTCCAGGAGCAAGGAATGGAAGCAGTCACCCCTGGCACAGGCAACAGGGAATACATTGTTTGCAGAGCATTTAAAAATGGTAAAACCTAGGAAAAGTCATCTGCTCTTTATTTTCAGGATCAAAGTAAACAATGACAGTGAAAAAATACTCCTCCCCGTAGGGCACAGTCTCCCACCACTCCACCCTTTGAACACTACTGCCCATATGAGCTCAAAAATACAACATACCCAATGCATTTGAGATATTTATTGTGTGGAAGATCTCATTTCCACCTTTATTTTCAATTTTGGAAAATATAAATGTAGAAGAACGTTATCGGTACTAATGAAGGCAACTGCAGCCTGTAATAACTTTAAATGTAGAATGTATATAATGAATATTTCTTAAAATTCCAGTGAGGTTGAGAGAGGAATTGTGGACATGAGCTTACATAAAATGTACACATTGAGCGTTCAAATATTGATAATCCAGTGTTTTAAAAAGTCTCAGGTATGTGCCTGAGGAAGTAACTGTAAGAGCAAAACGTGTCACACTTGCATTCAGGGCATGAGAATCTGTGACTATAGAACCAAACTCCCAAAAAAGATTTGACTCCTTAGAAATTCATTCTAAGACTTAGTGTAAGACCTTTATTATTTTTTTTCATAAAAGATATGCATCCTTAAGTAAGGATTTATCACTTTATTGACCTGGACTAATACACGTGAACATGATGTTCCAATCATGTTCACATTATTGAAACCCATGTGTATTTTAGCTAACTCCTTGGGGCCTGAGTTCATGAAGATATGAAGAACTGTAGAACAACAAAAACAACAACAAAACATTATCAAAAGAAAATAAACATTAAAGCACAAAAGCACCTGCACTGATGTTCTTACTGCCCACAGTTTCCCACACTTACAGAATTCTCCAATACTTTACCTATAACTGTGGAGTTAGGGAAGGAACTAGTGCTTTTCACACACAAATGTTTTCTTTCAAATGCTCTAGTATAGGTGGGGGGAAACCCATAATGAACAACAATGAAAAAGAAAACGATAAACATTTTATATACATGCAAAAAGGCAAACACAATGACCAACGTTTAAAGAAATACAAAGTAAAATTTATTAGCAGTATATGTAAAAAAATAATTTTACTTGCCTTGGGCAGATGCCTTAATTTTTCTTTCCTTTGTGAGGGCACTATCTAAATTAGAATGACAAGAAGTTCACTTCCAGGATATATATTATTCAGGACATTACTATGTGTATTTGTATATGTATATGAATGACACATGTTAACTGGAAGGAAAAAACTGTACCTCTGTTATTTATAAGTCAGTTCACATTTGCATTATCAAATCTAATCATTGTTAGTTGGATATAAATTTTGTTGTCTATCAGAAAATAAACACATTTACACATTTTAGAAAATGTGTTTGTATTTCCACAGGTAATACAAATATGCGTTAATTTCTTGGACAAGCAGAATTCCAGTGTTATAATACATTCTTACATGAATTATTTCTAAATTTACTACTTAATCTTATAAGGACTTTGCAATTGGGAACTTCATTAATAAATATGTATTTATTAATAAATATATAATCGCTGTGCTTTGTTAAGACATTGGCCTTTGGCCATTATATATTTATATTCACATTATGTGTGATATACATTAAATATATATCATACAAACCAAAGGCAAAAAAGGGAAACTCACTTAAAACCAGAATCTGACTTCAAATATCCCTGTTAAAAATAAAATTTCAAGGTAGTTTGTAAATTCATTGTTTGGAGCAGTTTCTCATCGGGCCAAGGTTACAAACTGCAGTTCAGTCCCCAGGTAAGTCCACAGAAGTCTATTTAACCTATAATTTAAATAAATTTTAGTACCATGTTTAAGAGATATGGAAACTACTCACCAATTTAGGAGTTTGTTTTGGTTTGGTTTTCTTTTTCTATAGGAACTGGTTTTTAGCTGTGGGACCAAGGGATCCTACTCCAACAGTCTGGGTCTTAGGAAGGACTGTCAGGGTCAACAGCAACAGAGAAAAGGACCAAAGGAAAACTAGTAGCAACATCAGATAAAAAATGGAGTCTTCAAGGACATGGGTGACTAATTGAGTAGGTCCATAGTAAGGGTGGTTTTGCTACTGCCCCACCCAAACATTAATTAATTTAAGAAACAACTTTATTTTATAAGTGAAAGTTTCAAAAAGTAACAAAAATAACATAAGTGAAAAATTTTTAACAAAATACCTCTCTGGTCATTATAAGGGGATGTTTTCTGTGATAGAAAAATATGGTGCAAAAGTACAAACTGGATTATGTTGGGCAAATCAATGTTTAGCTCTTAATTTCAAACAAAGTTTATATTATATAATAAGGTTTAGACCAAAAAAGGTTTGAAGAAAAATTTTCATTTACATATATACAGCCCCAGTGTAGCCTGGCCTGTGTACAAAGCCTACCTCTGCTTGTACAGAAAAATCCTCTGGCTAGACTTCAGGCTTTACAGACGTACGCCAAGTGACCAGGTAATCTTTTCCTTGAAATGTTAGAATGCTTTAGTGTTATTCTATTATTGTTTCCTTGTTCCATAGAACTGCACCCATATTCCCATTTTTAGTAGCATAGAGAGATGTTGAATAGACAGGGCTAGAGAGAAATGAAAACTTATATTTCATAATATTAGCAAACAATAATATAACATTCTAAAAACAATTCCAGAAAAAGAATAGAGGCTGTGTTTAAAAAATCAAGACTGGTCATTCAACCTCTGTGGGCTCTGAGGACCATAAATCAATCCTAATCCACAAACCTCTAGCTGCCTTAGCCCACAGACAGCATTTTGCCAAAGATTTTCAGTTATGCCAGTACACAAGCAGGTGGCTCTCCCTCTGACATCAGCAATACTTAAGGGGATCTTCTTAAAATAACAAAATATACTTGTATTTGAAAACAACAATAACTTATAAGATGTAATTGTTGTATTATAACATATTTATATAATACTATACATTTATATAATAATATACATTTGATGATATTTATTTCTTATTCTACTCTTAGTCTTGTTCTTCAAATATGCCTGGAAAAGAATTTCAGACCAATTTATAAGTGAAAATATTTAAATGTTCAATTACTTTATAGTATTGGAAAATGTATGTTTGATTATTATGAACAAGCAAATTAAAACTACCCAAATATACTACAGAAGATTATGCATATATATTATACAAAAGGAGTAGGGATTCCTTCCTCTTCTTCCTTTTTCTTGAGAGAAGAGCTAGTGAGCTTAAGCTTTAATTAACAGGTTAGAAAAAGGAATTTTACACATAAACTAAATTAAAAGTTCTATTAGTAACTACTAAGTTTTTAAGTCACTAGGTTTCCTAGCCACTTCAATGGAATCAGCAGTCATAGATCCAGCCCCGACCCCAAGGCTGGACCGTCGTAATGATAGTTCCAGGGCAGAAATTTGACGTAACTCTTTGCGACACAGCTTTACAGGCATGACACCATGAAGCTGTCTCACATTTCCCATTGGCTGAATTAGGGATGATGGTTGACTGTGAGGTTTTAGAAACTGATTTTCCTCTATTTCTGTTTTATCCTCATTGCTTAACAAATGCCCACTAGTGGGTGCTAAAGAGCTATAAATCGGAGGTAATTCTGGGCCATCTTCCCCGAGCTTCTGAGGATTTGCTTGTGTTCTTGAACTGCTTGCCAAACTGTCCGATTCTCTTTCCCTTCCACTTAATTTCATACTTTCAGTTCTAGATGCCCATTTTAATTCTTCTGAAACCGTGCCTGCTTCTTCCGTATTCAGTACTCCATCACCAGTATCATGATCTAAAAATAATCCAAAAAGAAAAAAAAAATTAGATATTTCCTCAAAAGCAGGTATTTTAGTCATGATAGCCTAACATAATTATATTATTATTACTCAATATAAATTCTTTCAGCTTTTTTTTTGTTAAATGACTTCTTAGACAAATAGAAATGTAACTATGAATTATTCTTATTTTACTTCAAGGCATCTTGCATACGAATAACTGAGAACTTTTCATTCCTGGAACAAAATTGAGAAGTAGTCTGCTAGTGATTTTGGCACTCCCTGGAAACACAGGAGTGCACTGATTGGGCCTCCCTGGTGCCTTTCCACACCTGCCCTCCCCTGAGCTTTCCACTGGTGACCACGTCCAAATCCTGGCTAAGCAAAGCCATTATTGGAGAATACTGTCTCTGCCCCTCCCTCCAGTGACTCTTCCAGGCCTTGGCATTACATGTGTGAAAATATAGTCTTGGTTAGCGCTCCTAGCACGACAGGAGCATTCTGCTCTCTGAATATACTCTGGGGTTCTATCAAAACGGAGATGGGAGCATAGGTCCTCAGTGGGGGATACCCTGCTGGAACACAGCTTGGAGGTCCTCAAATCATAGAATCATCTAATAGCAAAGACAAAAACTTGCTTAAGGGAAGTCCACATAGGTATTGGACCTATTATAGTGAAAAATGCCAACTTTAACATATGTTGACACATGATTAGTACATTCTAGTCCTATGAATACCAAGTTTAAATACCAAGGTTGCACAATGGCAGCTCCCAAGCCAAATCTGGCCCACAGACAGTTTTCAATTAGCATATAAAATAATATACGACCCAGCCCTGGCCAGCATGGCTCAGCTGGTTGGACCATTGCCCTGTAACCAAAAGGTTGCAGGTTTGATTCCCAGTCAGGGCACATGCTTGTGTTGTGCCAGATCCCTGGTCTGGACACTTACAGGAGGCAACCAATCGAGTTTCTCTCTCTCCCTTCTCAAAGCAATGAAAAAAATGTCCTTGGGTCATGATAAAAAAAGTAAATACAATACCATAAAATTAAAATTAAAAAATAATACATGACCCAAAATTAAAAATTGTACAGTTTCATATAAAGATACAGACTTCCAACATTTCTAAGAAAAAGGAGAACTGATAGTTTCTGCCTGGCAACAGCAACTGGAGCAGAGCTGCTTGCCCACCCAGACAACGGCTGCAGGCGCCACTGCTCACTTGGGCTTCCCTGGCTGCTGCAGGCATGTTAGTAGTTCGTGACCCTGGTTTAAAACATAATTGATTTTCTGGCTTTTAAAATTCTCTCACAAAAAACCCTGAACTAGCAATGACATAGATCCTCACATAGAACTAGCAGATCCTCACAAAGCTGACCACAGACAGTGGCTCCCAAGGTGTGCTTCACAGGAGAATCAACAGGAATCCTTTAAAAATCCTGATGCCCAGGTCACGGTGCCATATGTAGAACAGCTCAGATGGGCTCACTACAGAAGCTCACTCACAAGCCCACTTAGATTCTTAGAAAGTTTCCCTCTTCCAGAATTTTACCATTTGGGAACAAATTAGAGAAACATTAATTCGTCCAAGGTCACAAAGCTAGTGAAATAAGAAATTAGGAGTCCAACCCAGGTCTTCTGACTCTAATACTCCTCGCACAGTTTTACAGTGATTTGAACTGCTACAAGGACATGGATTTAAATACTTAAATAAGTGCATAGACTATGTGTCCATATAAACTGATTTTATCCTCATAAAATATGTTAGAAAACAGATGTACTAAACAGGGCACGACCAAGAAGTAACTATAGTATTTTGGTCAAAAGTTTAATTTTCATGTCCTTGAAAATGCTAAAAATAATCAAAGAAGGTAAATATAAGCCTGGTAGGCAGACAATGAAAAGACTACTATCAAAAACCAATGAACTCAGTATAAGACAGTTACGTATTAACTAAGGTATTGATTATTAAGCATACAGTACTTTTTAGGCAACTCAGAATTATAAATTGCCATATTTTATAATTCAAACAAACCTTGTTTAGTGTCATTATATTAGAGTAACATTTTGAAATAGGATATAACACAAGTTATATTCCCAATATGATTCAAACTGCATTTTTTAAAGCATGGGGGAAATACTAACCAGATTTATACTAAATGTTAATAGTTCTACATAGAATTAGGGGTGATTTTTTTTCTGTATTTTAAAATTCTTCTATAATGACTATCACTTTTTATAGCAAAATAAAGTATTTAAGATGTTTCTAGGTAGAAAAGCAAACTAGCTGAAATAATATCTTCGACATCATTATCAAGACTAGCTCTCCCAAGAAAGTTGGTCAGATGGGAGTAATTATTACTTTACCCAACTCCAAGATTATTTGACTTAGAGGTTTTTGTGTTTGTCTCTTTGAAAAGCAGGATGGGGATCCAAGTTCTTAAATCTGTATTCCACCACACCACATGGTCATTTTAAGAGATGTCTAGTAGACGCAGTAGTACAAACATGGTCCACTTAAACACCAGATATCTAATGTCAGAGATCTCAAATTTGAAAGTGGGCATAAGCTAAAACGACCTTATGCTGATTGTTCTGTTTCCTATCTAACATCTTTTTACATTTAATATTTCATAAGTAGTGCTTCAAATAAAAGGTTCAGCTTTATACTGCAAGGAGTTTTCAAGTAAATGTTTTAATTATATTAATAAGTACCTCTGCAATACTACACTGAAAGTTAGAAAGTTTGGTCTCTTTGGCCAGATTTGTATGTTTGCATCACTTCTCTATCCTAAGACAACTTTTATCCTAGACTACTGGACCCGGGGTCAGAAAATGA
Source organism: Carollia perspicillata (assembly GCA_004027735.1). Lineage (NCBI taxonomy): Eukaryota > Metazoa > Chordata > Mammalia > Chiroptera > Phyllostomidae > Carollia > Carollia perspicillata. The sequence goes on from PVKM010004981.1 coordinate 13,988, forward strand.
AGGACCTTAGAGCACATTCCTATTACTGTTCTGTCCATGAGTCACTTGACCTCTGTAAGTTTCAACTCCTTCCTCTAAAAATAGGGTTAGCAGACATTGGCCTACCTGGAGTTTGAGGGTTAAATGGAACTACTTGTGAAAATAGGTGTAAATTGTAAATATCATAAATATAAGGTAGCATTAGAACTACTTTTCTTTTTTTTTAAGATTTTATTTATTTATTAATTTTTTAGAGAGACAGTAAAGGAAGGAGAAAGACAGGAAGAGACATTGACCAGGTGCACCTCTCATGCCCCCAACTGGGGACATGGCCTGCAACCCAGGCATGTGCCCTGACTGGGAATTGAACCGGTGACCTTTCAGTTTGCAGGCCGGCGCTCAGTCCACTGAGCCACACCAGCCAGGGCTAGAACTACTTTTCTAAAATATTGCTGAGTTTTAAATTTTAAAACTATGTTAATTCTGCTTGCATTATATATTCAACATACAAACTTTTCATTACCCATACATATATAATTTTTCACTGGCCTTTTGTTGTATTCATTTTAAGCAGTTTTCTCTACAGAACAAAATAGTTGGTGGGCTCAAAGAGAGTATATTTCAATCACGGCACTTTTCACTTTTGCAGAGTATTCTGTCATGTTTTAATATTTCATTTAGAAGGTGCTACTACTACATCTCCACACACAATTATGCAAGAAAACATATTTTGTCGCAACAATGAGTTTTATTCTATTTTTGAGTTTCCAGGGGTCATGATATGAAAAAGACCTGATTGATCTTAGAAATACATATAATATTACTTTACCTTTACTTTTATTATTGTCTATTTTACATCTTTGTGTGATAATCAGAAGACATAATTTACTATAAAATAGGAAAGCAACAGCTATCTTGGATTATAGGGTTATTTTAAGTCAGGGAACACAAAGGCCCACGGCACATGGCGGGCAGTCAATACGTGCAGTTCCCTTCACACATACATACTTATTAATTCCTTCACTTTTCTTTGGTTCTTCCTATCTTACACATAGACTGGAGGATATTTTTATTTACATAGTCAAACAGAAGGTACATATCCAATCCTAAATAACCAAATCAATTGGGGAAAGCTAAAATCAGACCAACTTCATCAAATGCTAGAGAAACAGCATGACAAGTAGTACTAAATGTCTTACGTTCAGATGGTACTAGTCGCCTCCGAATTGCTTCCCCTAACAATTCCTTAAGTTTCTTCTTAAGATCTCTACTGGTTTTCTTATAGAAATAAAGATCTTTTTCCAGCTGCTGGATTTTATCTTCATATGTTTTTAAAGTTTCCATAATGCCTTCCCCATCTTGCTCTAGAAAACAGAAATTTATATTCAAAATCAGCTTAAATGATTGAAAATTAGGTTTTAACACAGCTCTCAGACCACATTTAAAAGGTCAGAAGGATGTTACCATTGTATCTGTCACCTGAATGGATTTGTTTTCATCTACAATTTGGATCCTTCTGCCTGTAAAATTTTTCAAAGTAGGATTGGTGCCTTAGTCAATTTCTCTACCCTAACCCCTACAAACTACCACATTTTTATGATTTATAAGCACTTTCTGTGTAGCTACTAACTAGATTTATCCTTAGAACAACAGAAGGGTTTTTTCTACAAAAAGTTCACATTTGGAACTCTGTCCATCAGTTCCATCAATATCTTAAAGCGTATAGTCAGGAATAGTGGGTATATGAAAAGCCACAAGCCTAAAGTTTATGGTCCCCAAAAAAATGCTACTGAAGAAAAAAAAGGAAGAAAGAAAAAGAACTCACCCAATAAAAAAGGAAAACCCTGCTAAAAGAACCAAGAAAGATAAAATTACAAAGGAAAATACCACAAAAGGGGAGGAAATAGCATAAGGTAAATTCCAGTTTATGCTACAATATAGTAACTTAAAACTTCTAATTAATATTTTTAAATATCTAAAAATGTTCCCACTGGGGTATTTTCTAAGACCAGTAAAACTCAGTAACCCTCAGAAAATACAGACTTTCAGAACTATTCTTTCCTATTGGTAAATTTATAAAATGGTCCTAATGGTTTGTAATTTTCTTTTGTCATAATTGGCTGTTTTGTAAAATTTTATCTAAGGGTATTTGTATATTTACAGGGTGGGGCAAAAGTGGGTTTACAGTTGTTCATATGGAAAACAAAATAATAATTAATAAATAAGATAGAAGCATAAACTGCTTCACATGCTCACAGCTGTGAACTTACTTCTGTCCTGCCCCATGTAAGTAACCCATCTTGTTCTAAAAGACAGTTCAAAGTAAAGAACATCATAAATAAAAGTCCCCATAAAGGACATCAAATAAATAAAATTAATTTTACATCCCATTTTCAACTGAAGTTAGAAAATTTATAATTGTTAACATTTTCAGATACAACTTTGTTATGAAAAACTTGTCCCAGTTTTGGAAATGAATTTTTAAGGCTCTCACTTTTAGAGACTTAAGACAGAACTAAAATAAGGTAAGCAGAGCACATTTGAATGGTATGATGTATGGAATCCTGTCAAGAAAATCTTGTCATCAGGCAACTGGATGCCAATTAGCTAATTATAAAATTAACTTAGAGGCAAATTGCCTTAACACTCAAATTCATATATTTTTGTAATTTTCTGCTTCTTCGGGTTGCTTTTTCCAGATCCCTTTTAACTCATTTCCAGCTATAGATTCCTAAGAATCAAGACTAAGCAGCTAAGCAGCCTGGACTGAAGCATTACCAGTATCACCTGGCAGTGATTTTGTTGCCATAGCAACTGTTTGTGTACCAGCCATATGCCCAGGTAATGTGAGGACTGACTGCTATGACAGCTCTTTCCACACCAGAGTTGATGGTGAACTACTGTAAACTGGTATGTGCCCATCAATGGTAGGCAAATTTTGACCTAAGATATAACCTTAATGCACAAAAGTTATAATCAACTGAAAATTATAACAAGAAACATAACTAGAAATCTGACAGAGCCTATCACTTTAATTTTATGAAGGGAAAGTAACTTAAATATCAAGGTACTATATCCTTAGGCGATAGAAACTTTTCAACTGTACACCACAAAGCCAAGTCATCCTATATCCCTATATAAACACTAGGCCAAAAACAAACTAATAGGATTGCAGCAGTTCTTTGTGTGGCACTGGGGACCTGCACAAGGGGTGGTATTTCAAGCATGAATAACCCTACATCAGAGGCAGCAATGCCACCATGTGCTAACCAAAACATAGAAAGCACAAAAACATGTATAAGTAGTAACTAACTATTGGTACATGTTGGACTTTCAACTGATCAAATGCTGTTCTATCTTCCTTCCCAAATCCCTCTCCTACTCATCATCTCTACAGAGCTGACACCAGGGGAGGTACCTTGGAAATGATGTAACAGCAGCTGCATTTTTTGCTCATGTTCCTTTTGCTGGAGGGTCAGTCTCCGGTCACACTGCAATTTCAGATGTTCCAGTGCAGATTCCAACTCACGAACCATATTATCCCGTTCCAGAATCTGCATTTTAATTTCTTTATTCTGTAACTGTAGTTTCCGTTCAGCTTCTCGCAAATTAACCACCTAGTAAATACATGTTTTGACTTCTTAAGTGTGTCTCAGGTAGCCTGATATAATACATTAATCTACTTTTGTTAGGCTTCATAAGATAAATTTCCTTAATCACCATGGTATATAATTAGGCAAATGCTTTGTAACATACCCACAGAATAACCTAACAGCCTTTTGAATTTGTTAGGATTCTGAATTGGTAGTAATTTTATTTAAGCATAATGTTGCTCTACTAATCACCCCTCCAACAATTCTTAGACATTTATAATCCTCTAATTTACATTTAAAATCCTGTAATTCTGTTTCTCTCCTAAGCAGATTCAGAAGCTAAGAACTCTTGTAACTCCTAGATAATTCCCCATGTTAAATCCAAAAAGGATACTACAGATAAGTGACAGAATTTTTTAAACTCTAAATACCGAGTTTGGTTTTAGACTGTGCATTTAGTCCATTGGGCTATTCTTCACATTGATACAAAGTAAAACTGACTGTGTCACAGAGCTTGTTAATAATGACCTTTTTAGAAAAACATTCGTTCTTACAAGTGGTTCTCAGGATCAGGAAACCCACTGACCTTGGCCTGGATGCTTTAGGTGAAGAACACTTCATCTGAGAACACCACCAAAGAGTTATCTATATCCGAACCTCCGACAGTACTCCATCTTTCCTCTGCCCCCAACACCCAGAGACGGACACGCTCTCACCCACAACAGCAGCTTTCTACCGACAGGAACTATCCAGGAGGAGGGCTGTGTATAACATTTCCATTCATTTTTCCTCTTTATTTCACTCGTCTTACAGAATTAGGACTTTATTTTAAAACTTCAGTTTTTACTGTTCATTAATTGTCTGATATTCCCTTATACTGCATATACTTTTTAGAGAAAAAAAGTTACCTACTTGTTTAACACTTCATAATACATATCGTGAGAGAATACATTAGAGGAAAGATGGATATATTTCTCCATGGTAAGAAACACCTCTGGATCAGTAAATTGTCAAATACGTATAAAAAATAAGATATTTAAATTAATATTAAGCACATTCAGGTTAATGCTAAAATCTATTACTGTCTTTGCCAGTTACGTATCACTTCGTTCCCACATCAATTCACAGGTTATGATGAAAAAGTAAATGTACCCCTATCCTACAGCAATGAAGGAAAGGGAACCCAAATTCGGAGGCCCTTAATCTTTATTAATGCTGATTAGCAACATCCAAATCTAGAAAATATCAAGAAGTAGTGACTGAGAAATATAGCTTAAATTCTTTTATTTTAAACACTATTTCAAAAAGCTCTTCTTACAAAAGGCCCTTCAACTTTAAGAACCACACAAAGTTAGACCTATATACTTAGATAACCGCAAAGCTTTCTGCTCACAGCAGGCAGTACTATAAAGAGAAACCGTGCTTAAATCTGAAGTTATACCATCAAATCTTTAGGGCTTTCAATTTCCTTAAAAATTCTAAATAAATGTGCGATATATAAGCATCTTGGCCCTTATTTAGAAGAAAATCCTCCATCCCTCCAAAACTAACCTTATTGAAATATCTGAAAAGGATAGCTCTAATCTCAAGAGGATTCAAGCCAATTAGCTTTTCCAAGACATTTGCTTCGCTATGAGAGAGGTTTTGAAACGAAGCTCTGAGCGAGTTCTGACGACTTCGGATACTTTCATTCTTGTATTCAATTGCAGCTTCTAAAGCTTCAATCTCTTCTTCAAGTTGAAAAAGAACATGTTCTTCCTAGACGTAACACAACAGAAATCACTCATTTTAAACAAAATAGTATAACTTGGACTTTGTCATATACTTATTTGCTAATTTACTTGTATGCCCACACTTAACATCATTGATAGGTTCTTGGAAACTGCAACTGTAAGCAAAACAATGTATAATGAAGCCAATTTTACTATACACTAATTGACACAAACAAGAGTTAAGTTCCTATCGCATTTGTCTATCTGGCCATAAAAACACTGCCAAACCTCTGAATAAAGACCCAAACACATAATATTAAACACTGAAATAAATGTCAGTTCTACATACATTTAAGAAAGATTAATAAAGATTAATAACAAACAAGTGAGATAATGATTTCCAACCCGCTGATCCCAGTTCAGAGTTATAGGTGGACAAAATGTGTCCCTCAGGGTACAAGGTGGGAACCCATGCTGGATATCTTTCCATTGGAAAACATGCTACGCCCACACCAATACTCACTCAGACTGGGACAATTTAGACACACATCTTCTAATGTGCAGAACTTTGGGATGTGGAAGGAAACAGAAGTCCACAGAGAACCCTCACAGACATGTGAAAAAAAATGCAAATGCCAGACAGAGAGTGGCCCCAGCCTGGAATTGATATTTTTTCCTTATCAACATTATAATGAAATGAGACTGCTTGGTCAAGATGGAGGCATAGGTAAACACAGCTTACCTCCTCACACAACCACATCAAAATTAAAACTAAACTACAAAACAACCATCACTCAGGACTGTTACACACTGAAATGAAGGGAAGTCCAACAACTATGGAATTAAAAAAACACATCCACCCACACTGGTAGAAGTGGAGATGTGGAACAAGTGAGCCCCACACCCATATGTGATGGATAAAAATTCAGGAGGGATATTGTGGGAATGAGGGGTCAAAGCTCCACACCAGGACCCCCAGCCTAGGGTTCCAGTGCCAAGTAGGTAAGTCCCCATAAATTCTGGCTACAAAAACCAGCAGGGACTGAGTCAGTGGAAGAAACTGCAGGATTCCCAAGCAGTTCCTCTTAAAGGACCCACACACAGAATTACTCAGACTCACTACCTCTGAGCTCTGGCTCCAAGGTAGCAGCATGAAAGCACCAGTGGCATACAGAGAGGAACTGAAGTGTCTGGCTTCAGGGTGAGAGCTGAGGGACAGCTTTCTCCCAGGAAGAAAGGCAGGCAGAGGTCATTGTTCCTTTTCTGAACCCTCCCCCCCACAGAGCCACAGAGACAGACCGTAGGTGCCATATGTGAGAATTCATCAATGTAGCTAACGCTGTTTGCCCCTTGCCTCGCCCTGCAGACCCTCTGAGACTCTGCCCCACCCAACTCACCAGTCTACCCAAGCTGTTAACAACGGCTTTTCCATATGAGTGGCTTGTCTTGGATCATGCTTCACATCTTCCTAACAAGCTCAAACAAGCAATAGCCAGCCTCAATGTGTCCCTAGGCCCCATACCTCTTACTAAGTGGCCCCAGGCCAAGGACTAGCAGCAGCCAACCAGGGTTCACAGATTGGCTTTGCCTAGGAACCTCCAAGCCCAGCACAAGTAACAGCAATCTGCAGGTTGCTTTGTAAACCTGATGTTGGGTAGCTCTGGGCAGAACATGATGGGGGCTAATGTTGGCCTGCACCACCTGGCAAATCCCAGAGCCTGCATACCCAGTGGACAGCTACAGACCACATCGGGCACTACCACCCTGCCCCTGTACAGCTGATTTCCATAGAGGGCAGAGATACCAACCTCTGCCCTCCATGGGTGGTCAGTGGTCACAGCCAGTCCTTGCAGCTGACTGGCCTGGGTAAATCCCTCCCATTAACTTGCCAACAGCAACCAAGGCTCAAGTACAAGAGGAAGGTGTACTCTAGCCCACTTGGAACCTCATACCCAGCTTGGGTGACAGGAGAGGCTGTGCCTCTGGACTCTACAGGCCACCTGCTATATTAGGCCACACTACTAAGAAAGGGAGTCATAGCAGCTCTACCTCATACATAGGGAAAAAAAACACATGGAGGCTGCTAAAATGAGGAGACAAAGAAACATGGTCCAAATGAAAGAGATCAAAAGTCCAGAAAAAGAACAAAACAAAATGGAGAAAATGCAGAGTTCAAATCACTGGTCATAAGGATGCTCAAGGAACTTAGGGAGGACCTCAATAGCATAAAAAAGATCTAGTCAGCCATGAAGAATACATTAACTCAAATAAAGAACATTTACAGGGAAATAACAGGAGAGTGGATGAAGCTGAGAATCAAATCAATGACTTGGAACATAAGGAAGCAAAAAAAAAAAACAATCAGAACAACAAGAAGAAAAAATCCAATAAAATGAGGATAATGTAAGCAGCCTCTGGGACAACTGAAAATGTTCCAACATTTTCATCATAGGAGTGCCAGCAGGAAAAGAGAAAGAGAAAGAAATTGGAGATCTATTTGAAAGAATAATGAAAGAAAACTTCCTTGATTTGGTGAAGGAAAAAGACATGCAAGTCCAGGAAGCACAGAGAGTCCCAAACAAGATGTATGCAAACAGGCCCACACCAATACACATAATTAAAATGCTAAAGGTTGAAGACAGAGAATCTTAAAAGCAGTTAGTTACCTACAGGGGAGTTCCCGTAAGACTGTCAGCTGCCTTCTCAAAAGAAACTTTGCAGGCTAGAAGGGACTGACAAGAAATATTCAAAGTCATAAAAAGCAGAGACCTACAGCCAAGATTGCTCTGCAAAGCAAAGATATCAGAATCGAAGGCTTGATATAGAGCTTCCCAGATAAGAAAAAACTAAAGGAGTTCATCATCACCAAACCATCATTATATTAAATGTATAAAGGACTTATACATATTAACAATTTAATCTAAAAAATAAACTAAGCAAACAGTAAGAACAGACAAAATCATGGATATGGAGAGTATTTTGATGGTTGCCAGATAGGAGGGCGGATGTGGGGGAATGCGTGAAGAGGTGAAGGGATTAAGTACAAATAGGTAGTCACAGAATAGCCATGGGGACATAAAGTACAGTGTAGGAAATGGAGTAGCCAAAGAACTTGTGTGCATGACCAATGGACATAAACAAAGGTGTGGGGATTACCTGAGAGAGTGGGGAGTACTGGGCTGAGGGTGGCAAAGGGGGAAAAATTAGGACAACTACAATAGCATAAGCAATAAAATATAATTTAAGAAAAAGCATTATAACAAAATGATTTTGAACGAAATGACATTATTCAAGGACCTGCTGTGTTTGAGTCTAACGGGCTACTAAACTTTAAGAAAAGAATGTTTATTGAGTGCTTGCTTTGCTACACAGTACACTGTTTGTATACACATGTATAACATAGTCACTGATCCCTACAATAAACCTATGCAGTAAAATGGAAAAGGCAGAAGCTTACATAAATTATGAAGCATCCCAAGGTCATACAGCAAATGCTGATCACCAGGGATTACACTCAGAGCCTCAGCCCACAGGATTAGCAGTTTTGTCATGTATCTCCCTCCCTAGCTCTTAACATGTATATTATGTGTCGGCGAGATCTGGAGAACCTGTGATGTTTCTTCAAGGATCCATTAAAACAATACACCGCTAGGAGGGAAAGAAAAATAGATTCAGGATAAATTAAGAACTAAATCAGCCCTGGCTGGTGTGGTTCAGTGGGTTGAGCATTGGCCTGCAAACTGAAAGGTCGCTGGTTCAGTTCCCAGTCATGGCACATGTCTTGGTTGTGGACCAAGTCCCCAGTTGGGGATGTGCAGGAGGCAACCAGTTGATGTTTCTCTCTCACATCAATCTTTCTCTTCCTCTCTTCCCCCTGCCTCTAAAAATAAATAAATAAAATCTAAAAAATAAAATATATCTAAAAAAAGAAAAACAGTACAAATCGGTAGAATAGCCATAGGGATGCACAGTACAGTATAGGAAATGGAGTAGCCAACCGAAAAGCTTATATGCATGACCCATGGACATGAACAATGGTGTGGGCACTGCTTAAAGGAGTGTGGGTGCTGGGTGGAGGGAGACAGTGGGGGGCAAGGTGGGAAAAATTAGGACAACTGTAATAGCATAATCAAAATAGTTTAAAACAGAACTAATAATCAGATTTAAGTCTCTAGGGAAAAAAACAGTATGTCATTTTTTAAAAAGTAGTAAGGATTTAAGGGCATGAAGCATTTCATAAGATTTCTATGAGACATCATTGGAGGGAATATATAGGCATTAAAAATGGTGGCAACATAACATTTTTTTCATATGCCAAAGATTTTCTTCGTAGGAAAAAATATGAGGAATACCTGTCAGAAAATCTAGTAGTTCTTTGAACTATCCAAATAACATATTATTTGCAGGGAGGGATCCAAATCTCAGGTAAGAAATTATTTAGGACTTGGTGACATTTGAATGTGTGTGTGTGTGTGTGTGTAAATAAATAAAAGTTTAGGTGACATCCACCATACCCGTACATATGGTGGATATCACCTAAACTTTAAGTTCCTTGAGGGCAGAGTGTCTTGTCTATATTCGTGTCCTGATTGCCTAGCACAGTATATATCACACAGTTTAAACTCAGTTAAGTGTCTAATGAATGAGGTAATGAAGAAAAGAAAAAATATTTTCATTATGTCTTGGTTATATAACCCAAGTATTTCTTTACATTTCTCTTCCCAGCATTTCAAGAAAAATAATGTCAGTATTTTTAATCTACCTAAAGAATAGAGTGACTTCCAGAACTCCTTTTCTGAAATTCAGGGAAATGGTACGTAATAACCTATTCCACTGGAAGGTCAAAGAATACTTATTTTTAAAAGTCATTTTATAAAATATCCTGAAAGAGCCATTTTGAAAAAAAAAAAAGTTCTACAGCCATTTTATTTCTCTGTGCAATCACTAACCATCATGGAGGGCCTGGAAGAGATTTGCCAAATAACATATCTGCATATATGCACAGCCCATGGACATAGACAACAATGGGGTGAAGGCTTTGATGGGGGATGGGTGGAAGGGGGCAAAGGGTGGAAAAATGGGGGACATCAGTAATGGTGTCAACAATTAAAAAATAATTTAATGATTTGATAATGGCTCCATAAGAAGAAAATAATATTCACCATTTAAAGAAAAATAAACTTAAATCCTAAAAAGTAATTAGGTGAATGAATGAGGAACCAGAAAATAAATTATTCAAAGGACACATCTGACTTATGAATGCATACTGTGTTTATATTTTTACCAAAAACAAATGTGGAGAGAGTCTCCCTCTATATATGGCTAAAGACACTTTGGTACAATATTAGTTCCTACAGTTCTGGATCTAAGTTAAGGAAGCACCAAGATATGATAAGGTATTGCAGCAACCATAAAACCTCGAGACTATCCTGCCCCATAAGGCTGTAGCGGGTAAACATTAGTGGTTTCCTCTAAGCCAGCAATAGGTATAGGTTAACAAGATGAGTGGCAATGGGAAGCTGTTCCAGGATGAAAATTTACCACAACTCAAACCACAGATTACTAAAAACTAACTATCCTTTATCATAGAGCACTTTTCAAAACTTTACTGTGAACCCAGGAGCTTGTTATAATGCAGATTTCTAACTGGCAGGTCCGGGTAGAGGCTTAGGCGCTGCATTTCTAACAGGTTCCCTGGTGATCCTGTTGCTGCTGGTCCAGAGAGATCAGGGATGTGAGGGTAACGGGACTCTAAAGCAGTGGGTTTCCAAACCTTTTAGGTCACGCATCCCAATCAGTGAAAAAAGAAAACAAACAAAAAAACTAACAAAAACTTTTGAACAAGCACTACACATATACCGAGGTGGGCAAAACCAGGCTTACAGTTGCATTGTGACATTCTTTTGACTTAATACAGCTACTGTAATCATCATAACTTGCATGTGTTTTTCCATATAAACTGCTTAACTTTTGCCCACCCCGTACCAAGTATGTATTGTCTATTTCTCAATAAATTATACATATCTTCTAATCCTAAAACATGAAATTGAAAGTTTAAAATATGAAATAAACATAGATATAACAGTTCTTATATTTTCTTCCTACACCTCAATTACTAGGCAATTGCTTTGCATTATTAGAAAAACTGTTAATTTTAAATCTTGGTTTCTGGATTTTACCAAAGGTGATTTGCTTATCTTAAATTGTTGATTTAAAACCTATCACCTTACCATAAAGTAATACAATCAGAAAAATACTTTGAGTTATTGTGGAGAGAGAAATAATTCTAAGCAAGGTTAAAGACATCAAAACAGCAAACCATTCCACCTAGGTTTTATCGTCTTGTGTCCCATCAGCATCTGAAGTTCCCCATCATCTGCTCTTGGCAGACCCATCTGGTAATATCAGCATTGGACTGAAAACAGTGGGGAGAGCAGAGCCCACTTCAGAGCTGCACTAAGAGCCAAGCATGAGGAAGAAGGGCGCAGAGAAGCTAACCTGACTAAATGGGACCCAGACAGGCTTCTAAATAGGTAGCAAGCACACTCCTCTATTTTCACCACAAAACCCTATTTTAGTTACACAAAACCCACATAATTTTAGTTGCAGAATTCCACATGAAAAAGAAACTAAATGTTTCTTGATGACAGTAATGGACCCTTTACCCTTCTGCAAACATAATTTGCTCATTCCCATCTCCATGCCTTATTTAAAAGTGTTCTATCTAAAAACGGCCTTTCCTATATTGACCAATGTAGTATAGTGTATTATGTTCTTCGTAATCCAGCTCAGGATTCCAACCCACCAAGGCTGCCTTAATAATCTTCTCCCAAATGATCACCACATTGCTTTGTATAAATAATGTAATAAGTATGGCTTTATTATATTGTCTATAACTTGCTTTTTTATGTTCTTCAGGGTTTAGAGTTTTCTTATCCTTCTGTTCCTTTTCTCCAGACAGAGTGTAAATTTCTTGAGGGATGCATAATATTTTTTGCTTTTTTTTTTTTTTCATTTCTTCCATAGGGCCCAGTAACAGCCCTGGGCAGGCTAGAATTCCTTACTTATATGTTTTTCTGTATTTTAGGCTCTCATACCTTCAAATTTACCAGCTTGGGCTCCAATGTGAACAATCTCAGGAGGACAGCCTGATCCTGTGACCCTCTGCATAGCTACCTAAGTTGAGTTATAAAATAGGGCAGCAGAGGTCTATAGCGCCACAGAGCCCCGAACTGATTTAGTCTTGAACACCTTTGATCAACTCAATGAGCAATAATCTAATGTAATGAAACCCTTTCTCCTGTTCCCTCTTAACCAGGCCCCTTAACTTCCTCTCATTCTTGCTCTAATCTAAAACAGCACAAGTTTCAGCAAGGTGCATGTCTCCCAGCTACTCACTTTCTCTTAGCAAGGTTCTCTTGCTTTGGTAATGACCAAGTGTCAAAAATAAATATTCACAGAGAAAACTTGGGCTCAAAAGTTCATCTTTGTTTGATCACAGGTACCATTGCCAAATGAGGTAAAATTCTGAAAAAAGACAAAGTCTGGGGCAAACTGCTAGGCAATAGGTGAAATATCTTTTACATAATTTAAAACAATAAAGGTGAGAGGAGCTATATGGTCCCTTAAATGAAAACTCTAACTGAAGGGTATTTTTATTGGGATTTGAATGTTAGGTGTCTGCCTAGAAGGGACATGCTCCTTCACATTGGGCCTTTCTCAACCGAGGTAACATAAAAAATTAACCCTTAATGCCCTAAACATCCACTGAATGTAATAAATTACCTAGTATCATTCAAGAAAGATGCACAGAGAACGAAGGTGCCCTCTTTGGAAGAAATGAGAAAAAGAGTCCCTTCAAATCATTGTGTGCTTTGTGAGTTCAGAGGAGAAACCTGGCTGAGAAAGTCCAGACTCTCAAGGAAAGGCTTAGTCTCCCGATCCCTGGCAACCCAGGAAGGGTCCACGTTCAAGGACCTGTGTCTGCATAAGGACATGGCAGTCCCTAGTCAAGCATGGCTTACGGTGCCCACTAAACTCAATGCATCTGACGAATTGTCAAGAAAACAAAGTTCACCAGATTTATCATTTTTATGTTTAAGTGACAGAGACGAAGGAAGTCATCCAAGTGATCCATCATACAGCACTTCCAGTTTCAAGGAATACTGACTTACTTCAGGTGACAGCGTGCTACCATTTCTAAGTTTCTCATCCACACTGTTTCTTCGTCTCTGTAACTGATCTTTTTCTTTCTGGAGGGCTTGAACTTGTTCCGAAATCTTTCTTTTCTCCTCAGCTGTGCTGCTCTGGAGCTGCACGTTCTTTTCAGACAACTCTTGGTCCAATAAGTTCAGGCGAGTTGATATTTTCAAACTGTCTGTGTTTAAGGCCTAAAAAGAGACAATCAACAAGACAGCCAAAAAAAAAAATATATTAGAAATCCAGACTGCGTATAATTAGGAAAAATGTAGAGAAAATTACTAAACATATTTTAACTTCTACATTACTGTTTTCTCCCATTAATTTTTTGAGGGGAGGATAGAGGGGTTTCGTTTTCTAAAATCTTAAGTTGAATGTCTTTTTTAAAAAAATGAAAATTCAAACAATGAATATACTACCAAGTATTGCTGGGCCACACCAGACTATATAACATTGGTTTTGAAAGGTAGTGTGTGTGTCTGTATTTTTTTATTATTTTCTAAATTGAATTTTTCTTTTTTGACCTGGTTACAACACAGAATTAATTACATCAAAATTTCCTAGAGTCTGAGATTTGGTTTGTTGTTGTTTAAACATATAATTTATTTCTACTTGTTTCACTCTGGTCAGAAAATACAGCCATTTAGATTTATGGAGATCTTCATTATGACTAAGTTAATTTTTTACTTACTAATATTTTTTCATCAAAGCAATTTTATGTATACATCATCATAAGGTTTATAATTTTTTTAAAAGCCGTCCTCTACCCCACCCTTTCACCCAAATCTTGTTCCCCAGAAACACCATCATCAATGTTTTAGCTATTTTTTCTGGCATTTATGTCCATGTTTCTAGAAAATTATCAATTTTAGATATTGTCTACTGACTGACGATTATGAAAAATCAGGATTTGGCACTTATGCCTTCACTTTTCTACTTCTCCCTTCATTTTCCCAATATGTATTGTTTTATAGTTTTATAATAAATCAATATTCAGTTTACATGACCTAGTGAATACAGTTTATATCTGATCTATAAAAAATTATACTTCCACCTGATATAACTTTTTTGTAGCTTATAACTAATTCTTCTCCAATACAACTATATAATTCCTCTCAACATGATTTTTTTCACTTGATCAAATTTAATCAGGACATCTTTTCATTCCATTCTTTTCTGGAAATATTTTGCTTGGAGCCTCCATATTCTGGCTCCACACTGGACAAGTTGTTTTGGGATTTTCCTTTGGTATTCTCCTGGGAATTTCCTTGTTGGGTCACATTTTCAGTCCCGAGTCTTCCTTTTTCATAGTTTATGCCCTCCTTTTTGTAGAGGACATCCTACATTAGTTTCCTGAGACAGGCCAGATGGGAGATAATTATTTTCACTGGAAAATGTCCACATTCCATCTTCATATGCAATAGGTGGTCTTTTGTGACTGGCTTCATTCTCTTTACATACGTTCAGGATTTTCCATGTTGCAACATGTATGTGTCACAACCTCAGTCCTTCCTATTGCTGAATAATATTCCACTGTAAGGATATACCATATTTTGTTTATCCATTCATCAGGTGATGGACATTTGAGTTGTTTTCAATTTTTGGCTATTATGAATAATGCTTTATGAATATTCATGTACAAATTTTGTGTGGATATGTTTTTTACTTCTCTTGGACATATACCTATGAGTGGAATTGCTAGGTCATGTGATAATTCTGTTCCACCTTTTGAGAAACTGCAAGGTAGTTACTGAAAACAACTGAACTATGTGAAAATCTCACCGGCAGCATATGAAAATTCCAATTCCTTCACGTCTTCACCAACGTTTAATCTATTTTTCTGATCATAACCATCCTTATTGGTGATTAGTGGTATCTCGCTGAAATTTTTATTTGGACTGGTGTAGCCACTGTGGAAAGCAGCATGGAGATATCTCAAAAAATTAAAAATGGATTTGCCTTTTGACCCAGTGATCTCACTTCTGGGAATATACCCAAAGGAACACAGAACACTAACTCCAAAGAATGTAGGCACCCCTGTGTTCACTGCAGCATTATTTACAGTCACCAAGACATGGAAGCAGCCCAAGTGTCCATCAGTAGATGAGTGGATACAACAACTATGGGACATTTACACAATGAAATACTACTCAGCTGTAAAAGCAAACAAAAAAATTTACCCTTTGTGACAGTATGGATGGACCTGGAGAACATTATGCTAAGTGAAATAAGCCAGTCAGAGAAAGACAAATACCATATGATTTCACTCACATGTGGAATCTAATGAACAAATTAATCTAACAAGCAAAACAGAGACAGACTCATAGATGGAGAGCAGATGACAGCTAGTGTGGTGGGGCAGGCTGGGGATGGAAGGACTGAGCAGAAAGGAAAAAGGACTCATGGACATGGGCAACAGTGTGGTGGTTGCTGGGGGAAAGGAGGTATAAAGGGATGAAATGGTAATGGAAAAAATACAATAAAGATTAATTTTTTTAAAAAAAATTTGATTTGAATTTCCCTGATGGCAAGGATATTAAGCATTTTGTCATGTGCTTATTGGTCATCTGTCTGCCTTCTTTGGAGAAATGTCTATTAGATCCTTTGCCTGTTTTTAATTGAATTTTCTTTATATTATTGAGTTGTAAGAGCTTTTTATATATTCTAGATACAAGTCCCTTATCAGATATATGATTTGCAAATATTTCCCCCAATTCTGTGGTTTTTACTTCTTTAATGGCGTCCTTTGCATCACAAGTGTTTTTAATTTTGATGAAGTCCAATTTAATTTTTCTTTTGTTTATGCTTTATGTGTACTATCCAAGAAATGACTGCTTAACCCAAGGCCATGGAGATTTATGTCTATGTTTTCTTCTAAGAGTTTTATAGTTTTAACTCTTATATTTATTTTACACCTTTGACTCATTTTGTAGTTAAACTCAGATATGGTATGAATGTAGTTTTTAACTATCATGTTCTTTGTCTGAAATGTATATGATCAATTCTTGTATTTCTTAAACTCTAAAAAAGATATAATATTTTTATGCCTTTTATTCAGAAAAGAACCCAGTAGTATAACAGTCCTAAGTTCTCCTTCAGTTTCACTAACACAATCTTCAAAGAATTAATTTTGCTTTGATCTACTGTGGGTTTCATTTATTTATACTGTCAATGTATCTCAGTATGTTCTTGCTCCTAAACATTACATCTTCCTAGAAGTATAAAGTATGTTTTTATTTTTCTTCTGTATCATGGAGTAAATTTATCTCTAAAAAATTCTGTCCTCCTTATTCCTTTTTATTTTTTCTTCTTATGATACAGAACATATCATAAAGGTCCCAGGTTGTCTTTTATTCATTGTCTTCATTTGCTCTCATCTACATGTTTTGAGGGGCAGCTTTTATTTTATTTTTTTTTTCCTTTTGTTTTTAATTGTTGTTCAAGTATAGTTGTTTCCACTTTCCCCCTGCCATGACCCCCGCCCCACCCATCCCCGTCTCCCACCCTTGAACCTACCCCCCCTTTGGCTTTGTCCATGAGTCCTTTATACATGTTCCCTGATGGCCCTGCCCCTATTTTCCACCATTATCTCTCTCTCCCATCCCCTCTGGTTACTGTCAGTTTGTTCTTCATTTTAATGTTTCTGGTTATGTTTTGCTTGCTTGTTTTGTTGATTAGGTTCCACTTATAGGTGAGATCACATGGTATTTGTCTTTCACTGCCTGGCTTATTTCACTTAGCGTAATGCTCTGGCAGCTTTTAAAAATTCACCCCAACAGCCATGTGAGCATGCCACCTGGATACAGCACCAGCTACTAAGGTGATTGGAGGGGAAGCCCTTACCCCTATATAAAGCAGCCTGGTGCTAATACCTATTTCAACATGTTGGGGGGACGGAGGACAGAGCAGAGGTCCATATAGATCGCCATCCCTGTCTACCTGTTATTTTGAGTAGACAGGTTAAGAATATGCCACTATCAATTCAGATCCTACTGATCTAGGTTTCGGATGAAAGTCAGATCTAATAAAGGTCACTGACCCTCTTTGTTCCTTGATTCAACATTTAGATTGTCCTAGGACTCAAGGCCTACTGGAGGTAAAGGTTTGGGTAGGGAGTCCTTTTCAAGTCTACAGCAAGCCAGCTTCATTTTTAGATTCTGTTGTTACTGTTGCTAATGATGAAGACATGCAAAGATATATCAAAAATGTATTTTCATGGTCCTCCTACTCCCTTCACAATCTTTTTTTTTTTCCTCAAAACTTGACATTGAGGCAAACTCCTTCATAAAATCACTTCTTTGGCTCATAAAATCCAAGTCCTCCAGCAAAAATTTTTGTAAAGATCCCCAAGTGTTTATAATTTGAAAAATAAGCAAATCTTCATTAGATAAAATCTTCTTTTACAGGCTCCCCTGCAAACCTCTAACTTTGGATGGTAGTGATATAGCTAGATCATTTTGAGTCTATTATTCCAGATTACCAATGTTCAGTATACAGCATCAAATATTTACTTTGAAAATATCCACTAAAGTTAATAATACAAGTTTCCAGAGAAAATGGAGAGTTACTGCTTAACAGTTACAAAGTTTCTGTTTGGGGTAATAAAAAGTTTTAGAAATAGGTAGGAGTGATGGTTGTATAACACCGTGAATGTAATTAATGCCACTGAATTGTGCATTCAAAAATGCTCAAAACAGTAAACTTTATGTTATGTACATTTTACCACAATTTTTAGAGTACCCAAAAAAGTTAATAATAAATCATACTGGGAAGAACATCCTACCTCCAAATTGCAATAGATTTTAGTGATGGCCATTACATAAGCAGTGATAAGCAAAATACTGAAAACCAGAAGAGTTTTCTTCAGATTTCCAACTTCACAATGGTTTACTTCTTAGAGGAAAAAAAATCCTATTTTATATGACTTACAACCAGAATGAAACAGCATATTAAAACACAATACCTGACTAGTTCTCAACTTCTTATTTTCCAAGTCACTCTTCTCCTGTAGCAGGGCCTCCTTCTTAGAAACTATAGCCTCTCGTTTCTTTAGCTCTTCTTCCAGCTCCTCTAGTTCTTGGCGTTGGTTCAGCACTTTCTCTACTTCTTCATCTAACCACTTCTTTTGCTCAACCAATTTCTAAATTAAAATGTCAAAGAAATGTTATTTGTTTCCCTTCTTCCATAAAATTTATATGGTAACCTAGTTTCTGATTGGCTGAAACTCCTTAAATGAACATTGAAAACTACCAGTGAAAATAACAAAATACTGTTCCTGTCTAAAACTGTCTAGAAGTACCTGGTTTCAGTTAACATCTTGCTGTGTTGTTTAATAAGGAATTAAAAATTACTTCCCAAATATGTTCGAGTCTGGGATTTTCTAGGTTGACCCAGGGAAGGGCTGACAATTTTCTTTACCTGTATTAAGAGTCAGAATATGCTGGGAATCTTTTTCTCCGTCGTAGGCTGCCTACCTCCACCACAGCATTTATGCTGCTGGTTGTTCCACATGCAGTCTGTCTCCCCACCTTGAGACCCTTGACTGATTGCGGGATTGTCCTTTCACCTTTGTATCCCCAAAGCCTGGCCCATGATTGGCCTTCAATAAAATGTTATAGGAATGACTAAATAAATGCCTGATGAAATCAATTAATCAATGAAGTGAATGAATGGATACACAGAGTGGAAGGTACAGATGATGGAGTATGGAAATCCACTCTGTACTGTATTCTGTCAACATCTAATAATTTCACAATAAAATATAGTCAGAAAGATTTCCAAAACAAGCATCTTAATATGCTCGTAGATTAAGGATACCCAGAAATAAGAACAAACAAAAATATGAATAGAATTTGACTGTGCAAGATGAAGTCTACCAAGCGCTCATTTGCACTATGTGTTTAAAACAGCGAGGCAATGCCAACTACATAACAGATAACAAATCAACATAGTACTATTTTCCAGTTCATCTCAAACTTGATTTTTAAAAATGGTTCCTAGAAATCTACATTAAGACAATGACATAGTAAATATGCATGAGAAAATAAAAAAGAGCAAAATGGCCACAGCAAAGAGCCGCCAGTCTTCAACCCAGACCTAGAAAGTATGGTCCAAAAGGACTATCACAGTCAAGCCATACTGAAGCCTAAAATGGTAGCTCTACAATTTTTAGGAACAGAAAGGATACCCTAGAACAACAATAAAATACTTTAGTTTTGTTATATCCAGCTATACCTTAAGAAGTCCATATATAAGACCTTATGAAGTACAACAATTAAACATATTCTACAAACATTCCTTGACTATGAGACTGGTTCGAAGCATGAACTGCAGAGTTTTTGTAAGCTCCATACCAAAAGGAAAGAAACCAAAAAGTTATTATTGTTGATAATAAATGCTAACTCTTAGGTACCATGTACAGCAAAAATAAAGAAAGGGATTGGTTTTGTCTGGAAAATAGAAGAAATGTCAATGCCAGCCCTACAGAGTAGGTAGAATTTTAGCTGTCCTTTGAAGAATGAGTAGGAGTCTGCTAACATAATACAGGTGTTTTAGGGAAACAAAAATAAATAAATAAATAAATCCAAAAATATAGATTTTTCTGCAACTGATATAATAAAGGTTATTATGATTTGTGTAAATTCACTGTATCTTAGTTTTCTGAAAATTTCTTGATTTGTCTTTTCTCTTTTTATAGCAAAAGTTCCTACCATACAGTTCCAATATGAAATACTTTCTTCTTATAAAGGATCTCCATATCAAATCAATGTCCTATTATAAGTTCTCTGGATACTCATATTGATTAACTTATAATCTTGTCCTTGTTTTGAGTCAAATTCTGGAAAATGGGTTTTAGTGTTTACAACATTAAAAACATGAAGTTTTGAGTTTTTTAAAAACTCAACAGTCAGAGCCTTGGCTGGTGTGGCTCAGTGGATTGAGCGCCAGCCTGTGAACCAAAGGGTCACTGGTTCGATTCCTAGCCAGGGCACATGCCTGGGTTGCAGGCCAGGTTCCCAGTAGGGAACATGTGAGAGGCAACCACACACTGATGTTTCTCTCCCTCTCTTTCTCCCTCCCTTCCCCTCTCTATAAAATAAATAAATAAAATCTTAAAACAAAACCCAACAGTCAGTGCAAGCAACAGGAATCTCTTTATTACTGTATTACTTAAAATTTAGATCCCTAACATTTTAAAATATACCTCTCACTATTCTTTGCCTTCCAACCTCTTCTACTCCCCCCCACATACCCTTTCCACCACAAATTCTCTTTAACCAATTTCTAAAATACACTAGGAATATAAATAACTGAGAATATGGTAAGTCATCACTTAACATCATTGGTACATTCTGCAATTTTAAGCAAAACTACGTAAATGAAAAAATTTTTACTATAGGCTAATTGATATAAACAAAAGTAAAGTTCTTAAGGCATCTCATCAACATTATAATGAAATCATGTTGAATGAAATAACATTATTGAAGGACCTGCTGTACATTTATAGACTAAACTTTACTATTAAAGTATAAAATTTAGAAAGAGAACAAATTTTTTAGCATCAAGGTGATATGCATGCATTTGAACATAACTACAATTTTAAGTATTTTTCTGTAAGATTTTTAGAATTGTCATTTTGAATTTACATAACACTAAAATTTTGTTTCTCTGAAATTTGGTATTAGTTTATGAATTCCATTTTTTTAAAGATGGTTATTTATTTTTAGAGAGAAGGGGGACTGAGAAAAAGAAGGAGACACCGATGTGCGAGAGAAGCACCCATCAGTTGCCTCTCGACACGCCCTCATCTGGGGACCTGGCCTGCAACCCAGGTGCCCTGACTGGGAATCAAACCGCAACCCCTCATCCTGGGCACCAGCACCCAACCCACTCAGCCACAGTGGTCATGGATGAATTTCATTTTTTAAATGTGGCGCTAAAACAACAGCTTTTTAATATATTACATATGGTGTATATAAAATGAATGGAGAGCTCTGATTTTTAGAAATACGTGAGTATGTTTCCATGAAAATAAACCAGTTTTGACATGGGAATAAATACAATCTAGTAAATATGGGTTTCATGTATACATTCCACAGCATTCAAATACCCATTTTTTACTGAAATAAGAATACAGCACATTTCTAGATAAGAGAATAATTTTTTAATAGAAGTTTCAGAAGAAATATTAGAAATTTTAACCTCAAGTGCAAAAATCTAGGGTTTGAAAATTTTTTTCAGAGTTCACCACTTTTTACCTCTATTTTGACAGTCATCAAATAGAAGAAAAATCAAAAAACACTAAATAGAACTGACAAACCTGTAATTGGTCTATACTTCCAAATGAACTTTTACTCCTTTTCATCATAAATGCATCAAGGTCCTCAGCTTTCAGTTTTAGACCTTCTTCCAGTTCTGTTTTTAACTTTAGTTCCTGTAGAAAAGAGAAATCAGAATACCTTAAGGCTTTTACTATGTGGCCCTCATTAAATATTTATGAAATAATCATTTTAACATTTGCTTCCTTAGTTTCAGAAAGCAAATGAACAAATGAAGGTTGGGGCTATTTTGAGAAAATAACATTTGCCCCTCATTGAAGCAATTAAATCTCACATCAAAAATTAGGGTTTACTGACAAACTAAGTGGTTTTTTTTTTTCATTCTTTCCCGGTGTTACAAATTAGTGTTAACATGGATAAGTCTGAAAATGATAAATGTGCTTTTCTCTTGTGCCTTGGTGAACTCATTACCCTTAGTTAGTATACCCAAAGCACCCATCCACCACGAGGGTATTAGAATTTATGACAAAAACAGCTTTGCACAGTGGCAGTATCATAGCCAATGAGGTTTAATGAGGCACAGTTATTGCTAATAGAATTTATGATAATAGATATGTAGAAAGAAAGGTATTAGTCCATTTCTGACAACTCAAAAATCAGATTCTGTAGCATGAGAATAGCCTTGCAAGATGGATCATGGTCCTGTGAAGAGTATTTTCCAAATTCCTTTAGTTCCCATCCACATCTTAAGAGTCACGTCAAGTGGCCCAATGCTCCCAGGGCTCTCTCAAGGTTTAGAGAAGATGCCACTGTCACCACTACAGCTTAGCAGGAATCGGGACGGAGGCCAGGAATCAAAGTGGGCCAGTCCACAGGCTACCTCTTACTGATCCGTGATAGGTAAGTACAGAAACTGAAAGTGTTTGGAGATTTTTATCACAATTTGACAGAATAATCTTAAGTCTGTTGAATCCAATAAGTAGAGGATGGGCTTTTACATTTTAATTTATGTTTTTTACTAGTTCATGTTTTTAAGAAGTATCTGGCTGTGATAAATTAGTAATAAAATCCAAATTGTTCCTCTTCCACAGGTAATTTTAGAAGTATTGATATAAAAAGAAAGTCTACCATTTTCCAGCCCGAGGAACAGCCGAAAGGAGAAGAGAGACAGTAAGAAAGATATGTGTCTCAATTTTCCTCTCTTCAATTTTGGCCCAGAATGGGGGTGATAAGTAAGGCATCCCTGAGGGCAGAGGCAGAAAATGTAGACTGCAGTGCAGAAGCCTCACACCCACGTGGGAATGCCTGGCTTTCCTGAAAGAGAAAAGTACAGTCAGGAAAGAGAGACTAATTGAACCGCCTGGTCTCAGCTGACATGGACCCTGAGTTGAAAACCAATAGGGTCAATTATCATGGAGAATCGACCCCAAAACTGAAGGTGAGGATAGACCACAAGCTAAGTGGAAGACCATTAGGTCATGAGATGAAGTCAAAGCACCACCACACTCTATGGTAAAAGCAAGACCAGACAATGAGTTATGCCAGCCACAGTTTTCATCATCGGAGGCCAGCAGGGAAAGGTGGACAAAGGACAGCAGATTCCAGCTATTCACATCCAAGGACCAACTGAAACTCAAGGGGCCACTTCCCTCTCACCTCTACACGCTGCAATAAAAAGCTACACACCCAACCACCACATACACTGGATTCCATCTGAGGGAGAGAAGCACAGGTCAGAAGAGGCTAAGAGAATGAATATTCTTATTCAAGAGAGCTGAAAATTATTTAAAGGACATGTTTAAATTATCATAAAAGACTTAAACAGACAGGACATTTGGTTAGTTCCTACCATGTGTCCAACAATTATCATGACATGTATTAGGCAGGGTCAGGGGATATCATAAAGAATACAGGTCTGCTACAGACTAAATAAATTTTCACTGGCCACCTGAGTTGCATTATGGGTGAATTTGGACCCTATTATAATTATTACCCATCAATTTTTCAGGCTTCCCTAGATCTAGCTCATAGTTAAGATTTATCACCTGCCATAGTCACAGAAACTTCAGGATGCTTAGACAAAGGTAACTTGTACTTGGAGCTAACTCTCCAATTCCTATTCTTCCCCATATGCTCTAAAAGAGCATTGCACTAGGTCTAATTCCTTCTTCTACATGATACAGTAGACATTATTGCCTTTATTTTATATTGTAATCCCTGTTAAAATATTAAAATAACTTTCTGCCAGGCACTGTGCTAGCCTTTTTACATCTATTCAAGTACCCCACTTAATCCTCACAATAATCCTATTGCCAGGGATTATTATGAACTAAATTTTATAAATGAGGAAATTAGTGCTTAAAGAAGTAAAAAGCCCAAGACCACACTATGGCCCACAGTACCAGGAGTTCCCATACCTTTTCTTTATAGCTCATCCATGGACTTCAGTTAAGAACTGCTGTTCTAAGAACCTATGCAGAGTCATAGTATTCTCTGGAGGTGGCGCAATTGAGTGGAAAATGGACAACCAGTAGTGTCACTTAGCTCCCGACAGAGGGCAGTATGACCTTTGAGCAGGTTTTCTGTTTGTGTGTGAAGTAATACAAACTTCAATATATCTTTGGGGCAGATTGTTCATTTTTCTGAAATACTCATTCTCCCCCTTAAATGGGTCATTTCCCTTGAATGTAAAATATGGCTAAAGGAACAAAACTGTCCTATGTCATAATGTAAAAAGTTAAAGTTACAGGCAGAATTATATTTTAGCAGTATATGCTGACTACGAGTTTTTTCTTTTCCCTACGCATAGATTTAGAAAGTTCTATGTCTTTCTTTTTTTTATTCTCATCCAAGGACAATTTTTTTATTGCCTTTAGAGAGAAAGAGAGAGAAACATCCATGTGAAAAATATCAACTGGTTTGCCTTCCTGCATATGTCCTGACCAGAGATTGAACCTACAACTTGGGTATGTGTCCTGACCAGGAATCGAACCCGTCACCATTTGGTTTATGGGATGACACTGCAACCAACTGAGCCATACTGGCCAGGGTGAGAGTTCTATGTCTTGTTGGTTTAAGCCATGGCCTATGAGAGATGAGCAGCTAAGATCCAAAGACCATAAGAATGACCGGCAGGTCTGTTTCCCACATTGCAGGAAGGACTAAAGAGACAAGGTCATTGGCAGTAGAAACAAGAATTGAACAGATTCAAGATATTTAGAAGATATAATCTACAGGACTTAGTGGTTCACTGGATATGGGTAAGGAAAGGACAGAGTCAAAAATGACTGCCAAATTTCTAGCTTACCCAATTGACCAGATTGAAATATCACATAAAGCATGTCAGAAAACTATATTTTCTCCCCCATGAAGGAAGCAGGAAAGGGGGACAGTCGGGAGATTAGTAAAGAAGATCATAAGTTCGTCCATAGGATAACCTAATGAAGATATCAACAGGTGTGAATCCAGAGCTCAAAGAGCAAATCTGGGATAAAGGATTAAATCTGGAAGTTGTCAGAGTTTAACAGCAGCCATGGAAAAAGATGAGGTAACCCAAGACAGAATATAGAAGAGGACACAGGCTAGGGCCTTGAGGAATTCCCATATGTAAAGGACTCATAGTGTAAGATAAGCTAGTAAGACAGAGAACAAGCAATCAATCAGAAAGAGAAAAAAAAACCAGAATCATTTCACCAACGCAATGGGGAAAATATTTCAAGATGGAGGAAGTAGAAACTGTGCTAGATGCAACCAAGGTGTTAAGATGAGGACTTTAGCCCTGACCAGTGTGGCTCAGCTGGTTGGAGTGTCATCCCATAACCAAAAGGTTGCAGGTTCAATTCCCAGTCAAGGCACATACCTATGTTATGAGTTCAGTTCCCTGGTCCAGGCGCATATGATCCCCAGTCTAGGTGCATACGAGAGGCAACCAATCGATACTTCTTTCTCACATCGATACTCCCCCCCCCTCTTCCTCTCTCTCTAAAAGCAATAAAAAAAGGTCCTCGGGTGAGGATTTAAAAAAAATAGGCAAGGACTTCACAGAGAGAGAGCACTAGTGAACTTCTCAGAGCTTTGAAATGGAGCCTGAAGCCTGAAGCCAGACTGGAGAGGATAAGAAAATAAATGGAAGCAAAGAAAACAGAAACAAATACAGTAAACTTTTCCAAGAAGCTTGGTTATGATGAGGATAACAGAGTGATAGAAAGTAATATAAGACTGAAGGATTAATTTTAGGATGAGCAAAAAATCTAAGATGTTTAAAGAAGGATTCTAGGAGAAAAGGAAAAGTTGAAAATATAGAAGAATTAAATGAGTTAAAGAACATAAGTGCTTAGCATACTATTGACTGAGGGTAAATACTCAATAAATATTAACTACTGCCATAATAATAATTACCATTATTAAGAATGAGTAAAGGAAATTAAGAAAGCAATTCCATTTACAATAACATGTAAAAAATAGAATATCTGGGAATAAATTTAACCAAGGAAGTAAAAGACTTGTACACTGAAAATTATAAAATATTGCTGAAGGAAATTAAAGACCTAAATAAATGCTTATGGGTAGGAAGGCATTATATTGTCATGATGCCAATACCACACTAAGAGATCTACAGATTCAGTGCAATCCATACCAAAATTCTAGTGGCCTTTTCTGCAGAAACGGAAAAGTTGATCCTTAAATCCATACAAAATTGAAAGGGGCCTTAAATAGCCAAAACAATCTAGAAAAGGAAGAACAAAGTTGGAGGGCTGACTACCCAATTTTAAAACTTAGTACAAAATCACAGTAATCAAAACAGTGTGGTACTGGCATTAGGACAGAATTATGGACAAATGGAATAGAATTGAGAGTTTAAAAATAAATCCATAAATCCACAGCCAATTAATTTTTAACCAAGGTATCAAATCCATTCAGTGGCGAAAGCATAGTCTCTTCCGCAGATGATGCTTCGACAAATAGATTTTCACATGCAAGAGAACGAACTGGGACCCCTATTTCACACTATACATAAAAGTTAACTAAATATGGATCAATGACCTGTTAAATATAAGAGCTAAAGCCATAAAAATCTTTGAAAAACAGCATAGGGGTAAATCTTCACAATCTTATATTTGGCAGCAGATTCTTAGACATGAAGTACAAAAGAGAAAATATATAAATTGGACTTCATAAAAATGAAAAACTTTTCTGCATCAAAGATTATCAAGAAAGTTTAAAGACAACCTACAGAATAGGTTGAAATATTGAAAGTCATGTATCTGATAGAGTTAAATGTCCAGAATATATAAAGAACTCCCATAACTCAACAACAAAAGACAAACAATCCAATTAAAAAGTAGACAAGAAGACTCCTTCCATCACCATTTATCCTGCATATACCTTCTACCTCCCTCCACCCCCTTCCCCTCTGGTAATCAGTATGCTATTGTCTGTGGCTATAAGGTGTTGGGTTTTTTGTTTTTTTTTTGCTTAAGCTCTTCCTTTTCACCCTAATTTTATTAACCAGTGTCACCCAAAT
Source organism: Carollia perspicillata (assembly GCA_004027735.1). Lineage (NCBI taxonomy): Eukaryota > Metazoa > Chordata > Mammalia > Chiroptera > Phyllostomidae > Carollia > Carollia perspicillata. The sequence goes on from PVKM010004981.1 coordinate 41,274, forward strand.
AAATTCAATTAAAAATAAAATAAAAACAGGTTGAAATAGGGAACAAAAAAGTAGATGAAGAACTTCAATAAACATTTCTCCAAAGAAGATATAAGCACATGAAAAGATGTTGAACATCATTAGTCATTTGGAAAGTGCAAATCCACAATGAAATACCACTTCACAGGGAATTGGATGTCTATAATAAAAAACAGAAAATAACAAGCATTGGCAAAGGTGTGGAGAAATCGAAACCTTATACATTTATAGGGAGAATGTAAAAGGTGCTGCCTCTATTGAAAACATTTAGTGCTTCCTCACAAAAGATAAATAAAGAATTACCATATGACCCAGCAATTTCATTCCTGGGTATTTCAATTCCAAAGGGACTGAAAGCACAGACTTGAACAATTACTTGTATGCCAATGTTTATCACAGCATTATTCACAATGGCCAAAGGTGAAAACAACCCAATATCTACAAACAAATGAATGGATAAACAAAATGTTGTATATGCATACAATGAAATATTATTCAGTCATAAGAAGGGTGAGGTTCTGATACATGCTTCCATGTGCACAAAACTTGAAAATATTATATGCTAAGTGAAAGAACCCAGACTCAGGACAAATATGATTGTATGATTCCATTTTTATGAAATATCTAGAATAGGCAAATTCATAGAGAGATAAGTAGATTAGAAGAAGGAAGGGACGGGGAGTTCTAATGGTTTCAGAGTGTCCGTTTAGAGTGATGGAAAAAGTTTCGGAAACAGATGGTGATGTTGCCCAACACTGTGAATGTAATTAATGCCACTGAACTGCACAGCTGAACAATGTTAAAATGATATACTTCATGATATATATGTGTATATATATATTTACCACAGCTTACGAAAGTTAATATGTAATAACTGAAACCTATTAAACTGCATAATTTAAATCAGTGAATTGTATAGTATGTGAAGTATATCTCAACAAAAGTGTTAAAAAAAAAAAGCATCAGTAACTTGGCTTAAATGTTTTTTAAGTTCCCTTCTATCATGAAATTCTATGATTTTTTTTAAAGATCTGAGAATAGACTGTATTCCAAAATTAAATAAATATATAGGAAATCTGCAATTATGTTCCAAGCTTTGGGTCTGGCTTATCATTTCAACAAGAGACTGGTATACAGTGCTAGATAAGGGCTTGTTGTTGTGATCATGACCTCCCCTCTATATTCAGAGCCCTGTGAAGTGAGTATGATTAAGGCCATTATAGATATGAATAAATAAACAGATTCAAAAAGGGTGATTTTCCTCAATAAGTGATCTAGCTAGGAACTGAGAGAGCTCAGATTTGAACCTGTGCTACCCTGGCTCCAGAGCCCAGGCTGACACCACTAGTTCCTCCCCGTCCGAATCCATTCTATAGACCTGCTGGATGCTATGGATGAAATGGGACCATTTTACCTTGTATTTTTTTCCCGTGCCGCCACATGGACAACGCATTTCAAAGGACTTTGAAAATGGGAAATCCTATTCAAATGTTAGATGTTACTTACAAAGTTGGCTTTAAGTGTTTTTGACAGCCGCAACTAAAGTTAAGGCCCTAGTAGTCTGTGAAATGGTATCACTGAACTTTCTTTTGTGAAGTCAAAGCCTTCAAGACAGTACTCAGAATTCAACGCATAGGCTTTACTATGTAGATGAACAAAGCTTTAAAGAGAATGAGGAGAGCAGCCAAGCACGGGCCACGATTAGATACCTCACAAGCCACACAAGTCAAGACCTTGGCTTCCTTAGCTCTGCGCCATTTCACATTTCATATTACGCTTAGCAGGAAAGTATGACAATATTACTTTGATTTTTTGTTGATCCCGCTTAATTTCTGTATCCAGTTGCTTCCTGTTTTCATTTTCTTCTTGAAGTCTTTTTTGCAGCTGTACCTTTTGATATTTCATGTGATCTACACTCTGCTCAAGTTCATTGGCACATTTCTCATTTTGGATCGAAAGTGATGCCAACTTCTTACTATTTTGTTGCTTCTTCTGTAAGACCTGGGACCATATGGAATTTTTCAAAATGAAAAACTGCATCTTATAAACATCAAGTAAAAAACTTTTCATTCAATGGCAAGGGTAGACATTTTGCCTAGATTTTAATTTATTTTTTTTATTTTTGATGGGTTCACAATTGTTTTCTACACTTCTACTTTGATAATTGGGCAATTGCCATAATTTTCACAAGATTCAGAGAATAATGAGATGCCCTGATGCTGACAGCCAAAGAGATCAAAATTCATCTCTTTGTTTATTTCTATTTAAATTTTTTTTAATTGTTGTTCAAGTGCAGTTTTCTGTCTTTTACTCCCATTTCAGCTCACCCCCCCAGCCCTCTCCCCTCCCTCCCCTAGTTTTTGTCCATGTGTCTATCATACTTGTTCCTATAAATGAGCATTTTAATTAAAAATATTGTATGTACATGGTAAAAATTAAAACAATACAAAACTGAACTTACATTTAATTTTGACAGTAATTGCAATACTGGAGCAAAATAATACTAGCATTTTAGTATTTTGTCCACATCAGTGTAAGTACTGAAAGTCTTATTTAAAAGTGAGATAAGTTATCATTGTCTTTTGCTCTTAATCCACAGATGCTCAAAAGTGCACCAGTTAGCATTAAAATATTAATGCAGCATATATTATTGTATTTTGCCATGTATAATGCACATTTTAACCAAAATTTTTAGGGGAAAATAAGGATGCACATTATACAAGGGTATAATGATTACATTCCATGGGTATAATAATCTAGTGTATAATGCACACAAAAACCCTGCATTATACATGGCAAAATACAGTATATATATCTAATGACATAAAGAATGCAGATTTCAGCCTTGGCTGGTGTGGCTCAGTGGACTGAGTGCCAGTCTCTGAACCAAAGCATCACCGGTTGGATTCCCAGTCAGGGCACGTGCCTGGGGTGCAGGCCAGGTCCCCAGTTGGGGGCACGTGAGAGGCAACCACACATTATGTTTCTCTCCATTTCCTTCTCCCTCTCTTCTCCTCTCTCTAAAGATAAATAAATAAAATCTTTAAAAAAATAATACAGATTTCAGATCTTTTAATTTTAAAAATTGTGTTTTACAAACTGAAATAACTTAATTATACCAAAAACTCTAGTATTTCAATATTTAAAATGGTATGTTAGAATACTGAAAGCTGGTATTTTTACTACAACTATGTGACCCTGAAATGTTATTTTACCTTTCTACATCTTAGCTTGCTCATTTATAAAATAGGATAAAAATACCTACTTCAAAGGATTAAATAATGATTAAGTAACACATACAAAACATACAAAACACTTGCTATGTATATGGCACTTTGTGACACTCAACATCTGGTAACCTGCATCCTCCTCCTCACCCCCTCCACCATCCTCCATCGTCTTCATCGTTCCCGCCCCCACCAGCTGCGCATGGATATGTCAAAGGCAGTCTTTTCTAAAACTACACAGGAGTCTTATTTCAGTCCTCCACTGTGTAGGATGTTTTGTCTGAACCTAAGTTCTGTGTCTTCTTTCCTTTCCTTATCAGAACCCTTAGGAGAAAAGAATATGCAGCATAAAACTTAAAAAACAAAAGGAACATGGTAATTCACAAGCCCTATTAATAATCTTTCATTTAATCTCAACCATTATAGTTGTATGAGATACAGAACATACAAAAATAATCTTTGCTAAATCCACAAACAAGGCTTAAACAGAAGATATATAAATATAATAACCTCCTTAGAAAAATAGTAATTCTAGCCATTACTAATACTGATCTAAGAATTGAAGTTATAATCAGAAATGGTTAGGATATAAAACTATGAAATTATAAATAATATTTTATAATAAGCACAACAAAAAATCTTAATTGTTTTGTTCTACTAATGTTTTGTTAAAATGAGTACTTTGTCACACACCACAACCTTAATTAAAGGATCAAGCAGTAAAAAAGAATTAATCCCAAGACTCTCTGAGGTGAACTACTAAGTGAAAATAAGTATTCTGAAGACAAGAAGAAGGTGTGATATGGACAATTACCACATTCCTTTAATCAGTTCAAATTTTTGAGTAATTATTTTAACTTGGTGCTGACTTGAGGCTACTTAAGGAAAAAATTTTAGTGGTGATGTCCAGATGTTTGAGGTGTCATTATAAAACCCCAAGAGGAGGGATTTAGGGGGTCCTGTCAATCTCTGCACTCCCACATAGAACAGGACCTGGCACAGAGGAGATATGCAGTAAACACCTTGTTGAAAGAAAATAACTACAGAACAGTTTCAAAAATAAATAAATAAGGCCTTGAATAGGTTACCTGCAATTCTGTTCTACCTACAATTCTGTTCTACATACAGTGGAAAAGATATGAAAGCAATAAATTATGAATAAAAAATGAAAGAAAGCATTCTAGCAAATTCACTGCAATCAGACTAACGAAGCGGTCTGACCGTACCAACAGTATCAAAAATGGCTTCATTACACAAAATCTCTGTAATCAAATCTATCTCATAGGATAGGATTTTTAACTGTAGCTATTTCTGAGGATATATCTAAATACAGCATTAGGAAACTAATAAGCTATAGCACTAGGAATTATTAACCTTTCTTCAACCAATCAGTTATGGGTTGAGAAAACTGAAACAGTTATTTGCTGAGTGTCTACAAAGTGCCATACAGATGTTTTATACCATTATTTAATCATTAATCCTTTGTCCTTTAGCAAAGAACACTATTGCTGCAGTTATCTTTATTTCTTACCTTATGTTTTTTGATAAAAAGATTAAGGTAATATACTTCTTTTCTTAAAGATTTTATTTATTTTTAAGAGAGAAGGAAAGAGAGAGAGAAAAAAGGGAGAGAAATATCAATGTGCAAAGGAAACACTGGGTTGCCTCTTGCAGGTCCCCAACCAGGTACCTGGCCCACAACCCAGGCATGTGCCCTGACTGGGAACTGAACAGGTGACCTTTCAATTTGTAGGCTGGAGCTCAACCCACTGAGCCACAACAGCCAGAGCAAGACAATACACTTCCTGAATGCAGAAATATATTACCCAGATCAAAATTATGTAAACCTACCAGCACTCTGGAAAAGAAAAGCTATATTCCAATTTATCTTGCTGGTAAAAAAAGAATCCCACTTCTTTCCTAATGACATACAAGAATCCTCAAAAACAGAAAGCTTTAAGTAGGTTTTCTCAATTACATTTTAAAATTACCTGGACTTTCAGCTTTGCAGCATCCATCTTTTTACGGAACTCCCTCTGTAATTTTACCTTCAAAGCAACATCAGAAAGATCTTTGTTTTCCAGTTCCTGTAGCTTCTTTTCTGTCTCAATTAATTCCACTTTCGCCTGTTCTGCTTCATGCGCAAGTTTTGTTACTTTCAGAGAATATTGTTTGCTTACAGACTTGGCATCATTACCTTCACCATAATAATAACAGTAATAACAATTATAAATTATATTTTTAAAGCCAAAATATCAAAAACATAAAAATGTTCTACTCCTACAAATCTAGCTGAGCACTGCAAATATTTAAGGCATCACATTAAAAATTCAAACACAACTTGCCACCTGGCCTCTTAATAATTAGTCCCTTAATGACTGTTTCCATCTGGTGCCATTCAATCTTCACAATGGATTTTTTGTGTTTAGTGTGACACTTCTGGTCTTCTGAATATGTAGTTTAGCTCTGCTGGCATCAAACTCTAGTTAAGAAGGGTATCTGGGGTTACTCTTTGGCCCTTTACTTATTTCACTTCAACTTCCTGCTACCCATAATCCATTTCTCTGAATTCTTTTTTTTTTTTCTACTACTGTGAAAAATTTTCAACATACTAAAAGTAGGGAAATGATACAACAGGTGCTCATCACCCAGATTCAAGAGTTATGAAGATTTTGCTACAGTTACTTCATCTATGTTTTTCTTTCACTTAATTGCTTAAAAATTGTAAAACAACCCCAGATGTCATATCTTACCTAATCATACTTCAGTGAGCATCTATACAAAATATGGACCCAACCAAAGAGTCATTATTATACCTAACAATACTAATACCTACCAATGCCCTATTTAGACTTCCCCAATTGTTTCAAAATGTCTTTTATAATTGGTTTATTTTCATTGTGACCCAAACAAGATCCATGACACATCTGTTATTTTTCTTAATCTTTTAATCTAGAGCTGACCCCCTCCTTTTTCATTCCATTGAACATGGTAAAGATGAATTAGTTTTAAAAAGATCTTATTTATTTTTAAGAGAGAAGGGAGGGAGAAAGAGAGGAAGAGAAACATCAGTGTGAGAGAGAAACATCAATCAGTTCCCTCTCACACACACCCTGACAGGGGCCAAACCCACAACCCAGGCATGTGCCGTGACCAGGAATCGAACCTGCAACCTTTCACTTTGCAGAACAATGCCCAACCAACAAAGCCACACCAGTCAGGGCAAAGAAGAATTCTTTTTAAATGCTTTTCTGACAAATATTTAGAACACAGAAAAAAATAGCATGAGATGTTTCTATATTTCTTTTCATTCTAATCCAGCTACTGAACCTAAAAACTTGGTTTTGATTGGTTCTGAATAGTCAGCTGTCCCTGAACTAGACTAGCAAACTAGTGGCAGTGGGAACTAAGAGTCCAGAGGTCATGGGATGAATAATCACCAGCGACAGTTTGTCATATTGTTATACTAAAAATCTCTTAATTTTTTAACAAAGAAGAGCTATTGAACTAAATGTACTGTGAGTTGTCTTCTGGCTCTATACTCTATGATAATTTGACTAACTTCAAAACATATATGACTACTACATTTTAATAAATCTAAGACACAACAAAGTGTTCAAATCAACATTTTATGAACTAAGGTACAGTGCGAATTAACCAATGGCATGGTGAGATGCTAAAATGCCACTGATTATAAGGTATATTCTGATTACAGAGATATTAAAATGTGAAAAATATGTTACTAGAATTGATAAAACACAGTACAATCACTGTTACTGTTGGCTGAAGTAGTTGCAATTTGGGAAAAATCTTTATTGAGGCACCTCTGAAAAGTCAGCACATACTGACCCTTTTGCTAGTCACCATCTTAGTTTGCTAGAACTAAAGGTCCCTTGGTTCTAATGAGTAAGAAGAGGATCTTCTCTGTGTCTGTTCAGGTATGCTAAGGCAACCAAAATGGGTATCCCAGGCTACAGAAAAAAAAATGTGTGCTTATTTAGTGAGATATCCCATGGTGAGATAACTATCTAAAAGAAAGTCATTTATTCCAAAAGGGTAAATGTCCTCAACTTCCACAGGCAGTACCCTGAAATCTTAGGGATGAAGAAGCTATTTGAACCCCTAAGTCAGTTCCTGGATACTCCTAGGAGAGTTCTACTGGCACTGATCCTGCCTATGAAGAAGGAGCACAGTCAAATTTGACTAGACATCTGAGATACCGGAGTCGGGAAGATGCCCAGCACATACGTCAGTAGAACAAGGAAGGAAAACATTTGGGGACAGCAGCTTGGGAGAGGCGGTAAAGAAGGAAGGACCAATGTCCAGAAAGCAAGTTTGCAAGAAAGAGAGGGGAAGTAGGAAGACAGGTTCCCCCTTGCTGGCAGAGGAGTTGGGACCAACCATAATTCATGTAGTTGGGGTGTGATTATAGCCTTGAGCTTGAAGGAAAGAAAGATAGTATTTCCTTCAGGTCCCCTAAATGTGACCAGAAAGTTATTTGTATTTTTTTAAATTGTTGCTCAAGTACAGAAAGTTATTTTTCATTGGAGTTAGGGAAAAGAAATGTGTCTCTTACTCTTTCGATTCTTAACTGAATTTCAAAGTAGTCAAGGCTTATACATTGAGTGTATTTGGGGAGGAAGGCAAAAGGCTTGAGATGGACTTTGTAGGGCAAGCCTAAGGTAGCCGGGGGTGAGGAGAGGATGTGGTGCATACACCAACCTGGCACAAATCTGAGACTAAGGAGAGCTAGAAGCTGAGCTCACTCAAGAGAACAGCTTTCAAGAATAAATCCTTGTATCTTCAGGGAGATAAAAATCAACTTCATTTACTTCCGGCCAAGATGGAGGCGTAGGTGGAAGCACTGTGCCTCCTCTCACAACCAAGATTAAGGACAACAAATATTTATAAACAATAACACAGCCAGAACACAGAAAATTGAATTTCGGAAGTCCTCGGACATTCAACCCAACCAGTAAGAGGGGCGGAGTCCGCAGGCAGCGGAGAGATAAAGCAGCAGAAAAAAAAAAGACGAGGTGGCTGCCAGGCTCGGGCGCGCCGGGCGGCGTAGGTGGCCCGGAGCTTGCAGACCCCAGACGCAGGGAGACGGGAGGAGACGAGCGGAGTGCGCAAGGCACACAGGGCAGTTAGCCAACTGTGGACACATATTCGTGTGCAGATAAGCTGGGCAGGACTGGGCAGTGAGACACCGCACAGCCCAGGGCCCCAGCGACGGGAAATAA
>PVKM010004982.1:0-49759 GCA_004027735.1 Carollia perspicillata
CCAGCTTTTGCCTCTGGTAATCACCATACTGTTGTCTGTGTTTATGAGTTTCTTGTTGTTGTTGTTTATTTTTTTGCTTAATCCGTTTAACTTTTTCTCCCAGCCCCTCAATCCCGCTCCTCCACTGACAGCTATCAGTCTGCTCTCTGAGTCTCTTCTACTTTGTTGATTAGTTTATTTTGGTCATTAGGTTCTACATACAAGTAAAATCATATAGTACTTATTTCTATGACTGTCTTTTTTTCTTTCTTAATCAGTCTCTTCACCAGTGTGTAAATTTTATTTGTGTGGTGGAATAAGTTAACTTTTAGTTTTATGGGTCCATCTGTTTATGATTGTTTCCATTTCATTATTTTCTACTTCAATCTCTATTATTTCCTTATTTCTACTTTCTTTGGTTTTATTTGCTAATCTTTTTCTAGCTCTTTGAATGTTTTATTAATTTGAAATGCTTTATCATTTTAATACTTACAATAGGTTGCTAAATTTCCTTCAAAGTAATATTTTAGCTGCATTTTCATATGACGCAGTTAAAAATATTCTAAATTCTTATTATGACTTATTTATGTTCCATTTGTAATTTGTATTTTACACTTGACAAATGTGGGATTTTCACATCATGTTTTGTCATTGTTTCTAGTTTAATTTCATTGAGTTTGAAGAACTTTTAACTCCTCCTACTCTTATTGTAAACACACATTTTGTTATTTATCACTTTGATGGTTTGTTTTTTAATCACATCTGCAAAGTCTCTTTTGTCATTAAGGTAACATTCACAGGGATTAGGATGTAAATATAGGGGAGGGGGCATTGTTTAGTGGATGAGCTCATTTTATTTTATTCATGTATTTCTCTACCATACTGTCTTTATGACAGATCTTGATATTCAGCAGAATAAGAACTGATCTTTTTAATATTGTTATTTCTTGCCCTCTAAATTTACATATAATATGTTTACCACCTTGTCAATTTCCACACATACGCACTCCAACTGAGATTTTCCTTTTGATTGCAAAACACCTATCTATTAATTTGACAAAATATAATACCTCTTTTATTTTTATCTTCAATAACTACTAGAATTTCTAAGGTATGTTTAAATCTTCTATACAACTGTAACTGATTTTTTAAAAATTCTGTAAAAGTAGACTAGCCTTGTGTAGATCAGAATTACTCAGTGTATACCCACTTTGTTTTAGAACATTAAATACACCTGACTCCAGTTACACATGAAGTCACTGATTCAAGGTTAACTTGAAATAGTTCCTGCTGGTAATCAACTTACTTGCAGTGTCATCTTTTCTATTCACCAATTGGCTGAGGTCAACATTCTTTCTTGGATCTTGGTTTTCTAACTTTATTCTTTTCATTTATATTTATTCCTAGTTTTCTTATATGTGCTCCTGATGAGTATAAAGAAAACCGAATACTCTCAGCATAGTTGTGAAACAAGAAAAGCCTGATTTATAAAGAGATGGTGCAGATATATTTTTCAGAGTATAAATGCAGAGTCTTTGCAGCTTCATTACCTGAACTAAACATGGTTAGAGATGCCAGGGAGTTAAAAACATATTTCAAATGACTTATCTTTTGTGTTGAATGAAGTTCCTTAGAAATAGATTGAAATGAAAATGTGCGTGCATGAAAGTGATTTTCTAAGGGAGTAATATTAGACAAAACCTGTAAGAAAGTGAGGGGCACTAGATAGGACAGCGGAAGTACCAATACAAGTCACTAGTGTCAGGTGAAGTCCAGTCTCCACCTAGTCTTTCCCCAGGAACTCTGAAGCTTACAATGCAGTGAAGATTCTATCCCAATTCTAGTCAAGGAAGCTAGACTTTTGTAACCCCCACCAGTCTCTTATTGCATATACGCCTAGCTTTGTAAACCCAGGGCAACTCTGGGAGAAGTGGCTCTGATTACCCAAGGGCAAGACTCTGAACAACTTACAGGTCTGTGACATGAGCAACCCTTGTGGCTGTTGAGGGACAGGCACACCTGAACAGGTACGAAGGATGCCAGTGTATGTGGTGAGGTGCCATCATTGTACTCACTTCAGCACTCTCCTTTACATGAACCAATGCTTATAACAAATGCCTATCTCATTATTAATCATGACTTCTTATAATACATAATAGTCTTTTATTGTAGTAGAATGATTTATAATCTGAAAGCATACATTATTTTAGAAGGATGTAACTTGGTTTCTTACATGAACTTAAAAATTACATCTGGGAAAAGAAAATAAAGAAAAAACAAAAAATATATCTGGGGATCAGAAATTTTTTAAGGAACATATATCGAAATAATAATGTGCATTAAAGGGATGTTAATGTAATAAAGAGATAAGACTACAAAAGACACTGGCTAGCTGTTTACCGAAACGATTTTTCTGTTGTTTTTCTTCTTAGACTTTTTCCCAGTGTACCACTATTGGAAGAGTTACGTGACTGAGTTGTTACTAACAAAATGTCTTGGAACTGATATATGTGACTAATACTGGCCTATAAAAATCTCTCATACAATCCTTCAGGCTCTTTCTTTCTCTCTGTGCTGGTTGGATTTCAGTGCCCAGTATGACCTTGGGAGACATGTACTCAAGGTGGCAGAGTCTGAGTCAGTCTTAGTTTCTGAATCATTACATAGGGCACACTCCCTCCTTCAATGGAGGATTTCTAAAGATCTAACTTGTGGACATTTAAAAAATTTTGTTTGGAAAGCAGTACATGGCTTTATCGCTCTTACAAATGAACCATGTGGGAGTAATCTGTACATGATTTCCAGACACCCAGAAAAACAATCGAACACCAGTTTTACATGTCTTTATTGCCTTGTTACTTGAGAGTGTATGAAACAAAACAAAAGTTTACCTATCATAATATTTTACATGATGGGGGTCACAGAGTCTACTTCTGTTATTCAGTTTCTAAAAATCCTCAAGGTCATCACAATCCTTAGCAAATGATTGAACTGAAATAAAAAATCATAGGTTGTTCAAATTGTATCTGTCTTCTTAAGTAAAATAACACCTTTTCCAAGCAGATATGAAGATATTGCTCAGGTATTCTTTCATAAGTGGATGTAAGTTTTGGTGTGGTTTATACTAATTTAACAATTTGATCCTGAGTAACTGGATAATTTGGAGGAAGGGCATGGAAATTTATGTAGTCTCCTAAACTCATTAATTTATTTAAATAAAATTTGGATTTAGGGAAGTAAGTCAAGATGTAGAGGAAACTTTCCATATTTAGAGGTAAAGAAAAATACGCCCACATATTTAGCCCATTGTATTTGCCAAACTTTAGACTAGGTATACTTCATGTGCAATATTTCACTGAATCTTCTTAACAGCCCTGTGAATTAGGCATTGTTTCCCTATTGTACACAGGAGGTCTCCTAGTGTCACCAGTGAGAGAAATACAGATGTAAGAATTCCAAAGGGCTAGATTACTAAGGAAGAAGATCATGCCTACTTCTCTAAGTAGTGTCTTCCAAGAACCATACTTTGTGCCTTCTCTATGAGGCAAAGCACATACCTCTTTCAGCACTACTGAGTCCTTCATCACTGATCTCTCTTTGTCTTGTGTAAGGCACTAAAGTGAAAAGGGGGAAATCATTTGGGGCAAATAGTTGTAAGAACTCTGAAACTGATTAAGGTCTGCTTGTTTGTTTGTGGAACTATTAACCTCTTGAAGAAAAAAATATTTTTTCTCCACTAAAAAATTATTTTCTTCATCCTGGTTGGTTATAGAATCATAGGTATGGTTTGAGGATAGCAATGATATTCACAGAACTCAAGAGGCAAGATTTTATATTGATTACTGACACATCCCTGGCTGGTGTGGGTCAGTGGGTTGAGTGCCAGTCTACAATCTGAAGGGTCATTGGTTTGATTCCCAGCCAGGGCACATGCCTGAGTTGTGGGCCAGGTCCCCAGTAGGGGGCACGTGAGAGGCAACCACACATTGATGTTTCTCTCCCTTTCTCCCTCCCTTCCCCTCTCTAAAAATGATAAAGTCTTTAAAAATTAAAAAAGTATTAATTATCATTTTTGTCAGAGAGAGTAAAAACTTTCTCTTATGCTATTTATTTTTACCATTTCTTAGCTGAGCACTTCACATTTTATTCCAAAACAAATAAAATACCTAAAAAAGTAGTTATTGCATTCTGTGTAATGAGAAGAAAAGTTATCCACAGAAAGGGAGGATTGATATTTCTGCAGCCTACCTTCTGAATTACGTCAGCATAAAAAAAGGTGGGAGAAGAGAAAGTGGCACTTCACCAGAGTTAAAACTCATAGTGTTTTTAATTAAGAAAAAAGAACAGAAAACTTGTTTTGGTTTTATTAAAACTATTGATTAGAGTAGAAAATCGTCTGTGTAGCCCTATAAATTACTTTTGATGTACTCTAAATCTGTTTATATCACGGCTGTCAGCATAGGGGCAGGTTTTCAAACAAATAAGCCCAGGCCATATCCTCACTCAGGTTCTGTCTCACTATGTTTCTCTCTCAAGGGCAGGGTTATAATTTGCACTAAGATTTACATCCTGTCTTTTGGCAACTAACTGTGGTATTTGTAGCCAACTGGTGTCCGTCTATTTGAAAGTGCATTTCCATTTCTTCAGCAGACTAATTGTCTCATTCAGTCTCATATCCACTTGCAGAGATTATAAATTAAGCCCCAGAAGATTAAACAAGTTATGTAGTTCTTAACAAAAAGACATGGTACGAGAATATATAGAAGCAGAAATGCTTTACCAGGACATAGTATATATAATCAAGTAAATCTTGCAAAGCTAAACCACAACAGAAATCTATATATTTAGTCATGTAGATGTCATAGGAGAGAAAAATATTTCCATCTGACCTCCTAAATTATTCTGGGTGGTCTAATAATTAAATTAACATGGGACAGATTAATAGGAGAAAATAAGGAGAAATAACCAAATTTATTACATATGTATGTACAGGGTCTCCCTAAAAATATGGGACCCTAGGACAACTGTGGCAAGTGAAGCTTATATACCATCTTGAACTAAAAAGAGGAAGGGGTAGTACTCTGGACCTCCAAGAAAATGTAGGAAAATTCACAGGTAAATGAGAAAGGGCAAACAAATTCTTGCTGGGCCACTCAAACACAATGGGCCACTGAGAGGAATCTAATAACAAACACTGCGTTCCTCCCAGTCTCCCAGTTTATATTATGATACTAAAGAAATAGTTCCTCCCTTGACGCGGACTTTTCTATCTAAATTCCTTTAGGCAAGTAACAGGCAGGTGAAAGTCTTTTTTTTGAGCCTTTTGTTTCTTAAAAATAACCAACTTAAAGTAATTAATATCCCAATAAAGGCGTATTCTAGGGTGGCAAACGCTTCTCCCTCTCACTGTCAATATGACACTTATTAGTATGTATGAAATGGTGATTTGGGATCTTTTCTCAAGAAGCAAATAATCATTATCTATAGATGTCTCTGCTATTTCCCTATTGATGGGCAATCTGATATTTAACTAAGCTTGCTTCAGCGGAAATTAATTTCAATTGCACAGTTGCCTTTATGAGCTTGAGCAGATTGTAATTTTAAAATTTGAGAGGCTGTGGTGCACCAGATATTACCATACAAAGCTGGGACTGATTTCTTAACCAATTATCATTTAAGAAAGAGAGAGAAAGCAATGAAGAAACTCAGGGCTTACAAAGTGGAGACATGGAATATTTGTTGCAAAAATAATAAGAGCACCTAGTAGAAAACTAAAAGTGTGACTTTTGAAAGTGTATTGGGACCTAGCTAAATAAATTATTAGGTTTTATTACATAATTCCTAGAGAACATTATAAACTAAAATAATATCGTTTATATGGTTAAAAAGATAAAATATTTGGTATATATTCAGTATTTACTCAGAGTATTATATAATAATTATTTTTTACTCTATTTATTCATTAATAAACATATATTAAGTGCCAATCCCCGAAACTAGATATAAAAGTTAAAAGCAGATTTCTGGCAAAAAATTGTGTCAGGTTGCTAACATCTACATTGGTGGGAATCATATAAAAGTTACATAAAAGCAGATAACTTTTAAAATTTGTCAACAATCTAAAAGTTGGTTGCTTTTCCCCAGAACTTGATTAGGTTCACTAAGTTTAAAAATTTTACATTTTATTTAGAAAGAAATTGCATCCATCATATGATTAGAACACCTTAAGGATCAAATGACATCACCCATGCCCAGGCCCGAGAAGCATGGAATAAAACGCTGTAAGTAATAAAATACAATGGACTTTCTTTTTCTTTCCCTGATGTCATGGACATCCTTAAGACTCCTTGAAATTGAATGTGTTGTTTTCAAAAGACCATATATGTGTGCTTCTTCAAAATCTTTTCATCTTTTATTTTATATTTATCATAATATTTTAGAATATCTTGGCATTTTTAAGTCAGTGTATTTCTTCCTTTCTACTTTACATCTTCTCAAGTCTTGTCAGATTCCCCCAGTGCAATCAACTCATTCCACATTCAGATGAGTAAGTAGAAATCCCTGCTGTCCAAATTCTGTGTTGTCTACCATACAGAGGTGTTCTAAGGACTTCACTGCTACCTTACTTATCGATATAAATTATTTAGAAAAGGAGCAACACTGTTCCCCAAAATAGTTTCACTGATGGCCCTAGGGAAATTAGAAAGTTACACCAAGGGCCAATATGACTTTAGGGAGGGTAGGGACTTTAAAATATATGTATTTCCTTATTTATTTTCTGGGCTATTAATCTATGTCAAATGGTTGCTTGATATTTGATTTTAACTTCAATTAAAAACTTCAGTAGCTATTTTCATCAACAGTTATGTATTCTTTTCAAAACATTTTGGTTGGAAATAAAATACATTGAATCAAATTCCACTTTCACATTATTTTTTAAATTTAATGAACTAAATTTTGGCAACCCCACCTCTTTCTTTTAATTTTCTCTTGCTTCTTTATCACACCTCAGGAACATTAGAATCCTCTTCAGTTTCTTTTAAATTTATAGGTGTTAAAAAATAAACAGACATATTAAAAATTTTAAGAATTTATTTGAACAAAATAGTGATGCAAATTGAGCAAGCAAAACTCGAAGTTGTCAGGAATGCCCCACTGACAGGAACTGGTGGAGAATGTTACTGAGAAAAGGCAGAAGCAAAACAAGGAAAATTGTTTGATTGGCTATAGCTTAAGTATTTCTATTATTTGGCAAAGTCTAGTTGGTTGTTTGTAATTGATTCCCCTTAGGTTTTGATTTCTTTTGACTTGAGGCATTTGCAGGCTTAAAGTTGGTTGGCTTATATAGGCCACCAAATCATTAGAGCCACTTTCAAATAGTCTCCTTGTTTAATTTAATACGGGTAATTTATTTCCCTATTTTTCTCAAGTGAATTGTATTTTATGCTAACTTTATGAATTGTGGTGGTCAAATATTATTGGTGAGGCAATCATTTCTTGTTCCATGTGGATATTTTAAAACTCTACCCCTTACCCAGAAATGCTTGTATGGCTGTAAAAATTCATTTTTGTGTCTTTAACCAATGGGATGTCAAAATAAGCATTTAGTAATCCAAATGATTCTTAAAAAATAAAACAACAAATTACTTGGTTTCAGTGGCCAGGATTTTAAATATTTAATCTCCAGCATCTCACTTTTGTCCCCTTGAATTTATATTTGCCGTGGTCCTGGCACTGTGAGTTCAAGCAGTCACTTGATTATTGCCACAAGGCACAGCTCCACACTGTGTTGGCATTTGAATGACCTGAAATAATGGCTACTCTCCTCCTAAGAGAAACAAATCAGCTTTTCAATGGTTAGATATACCATTGGTTTCAATGGTTAGATATGTTTTGGCTTAGCACAAAACATAGCAATGATAGCCTTAACTAACTACTCAACAAATTCAATAACACAATTATGTTTTTATGTCATCCAAGTCAACATGTTTAAAGAGGGAAAGTATATTAGTTTTGAGTCTATCTGTATGGAAACAATGTTATTATTTTATTATTTTTTAGCCTTTACCTCTGCTGTGAGTCTAATATATTTTTCAGTAAAATTCAGAATCTGTCTCAACAAACCACATGAAACTGAGGAAAGCATTGGAGGGCTCAGAGAGCCAAACCTTTGACTCCTCACTTGCATAAATTCCTGCCACAAATTCTTCACTGCAGTAAAACATAATTTAAAAAGCTAGGTTTGTCTGGGAACTCACTAAATGCAATAAATTTGTGAAACAGGTAAAACATTAAACATATAAAGAGCAGTAGTGTAGAATACAAACAAAACTTATGATTATATCAGCCCTAGTTTTAAGAATAAAGAATTATCAATCTGTGTTAAATGTGGTTCTTAATTTCTGTGAAAGCACTAAAAAGTTTTTAATAAAACATTTTTATTTCTTATGTGTTTTTGTTCTGCTTACACGATCTCCAAGTTAAAAATCTAAAGAAAGCCAATTAAGACAAGCATATGTATAATTTATCTCAGGGCTAATTATTGCAGCTACAAAACAAAAATTGGTGTTTTTTAGAGAACTTTAATAATCTTGTCCTGAAATAGATTGGAATATGAGGCAAGAATTAAATAAAACTTATTTTTACAGAGCCTAAAAGAGTGCACTCTATTGTGTTGAAAACTTTAAGGAAAGTCTATTCAACATATTTACCCTTCATATATGACCTGCCTTAAATTAGTATTTTTCTAATACAGGAGGTTGTTTGGAAAGGCCAGTGCAACAGTTTCTGTGCCCTACTCTTCCCTGCACTCACACTAGAAAGCTGAGTTTCATTTCTCACAAGCATTTTCCAAAAATCTTTTTGAGGATATTCATTTATTTATTCATCCTTTACCCATTCGACAAATATCTGCTGATCTCCAATTCTTGTCTATATTTTGTGTCGAGGATAGAAGAGTAAACGAGAGACAAAGTTCATCTTGCCCTCAAGCAGTTTACATTCTCATCTGGACAACCCAGAAAAATCATAAAAATATTAAAATTGAAATAAGTTTAGACAGCAAAAAAAGAAATTCTAGGTGCTCTATTAGCCATGGTGATTTGGCAATGCCACACACGCTAAGGACACTTTTGAGCTAAGACACATGTGAACCAATGAAGCCAGCCACTCATGCAGCTTTCTGGTGTAAGGGGATTCGAGGCAAAGGAAACTATAAGAAGCTACTCTCTGAGACTGTCCTGAGCTTGATGAGGGCTCTGGAAAAGGCTGGATTTTGACACTGCGTAAATGAAAACTGAGGTAAGAGACAGAGACAGGCAACAGTGGCCACATTGAAAGGGATCACACAGGCCATAGAAGGAAGGAATTTTCTCCCTACTAATATTATAGTAAGAAAATTTATTATAGGGAAGATAAGATCTAGTGTGTACTTTAAAAATATCATGAATGGAGAATGGGTTCTAATGAGACTATATAAAGATGCAGGCTCATACACAGTTGAATCTGTCCTAGCATTGCTTGTATTTAAAAGACAATGTGCAGCAGTAGCATGATTATTTGTAAAGTTTTTCACATTAGAGATAAGAAAAATGTTTCATTCAGAAGCCTGTAAGTTTGTTCCTTATACCTACATGTTAGTTAGGTATCTTTCATTTCTCTCTGGCCTTTCATGCCTGTGCAGGGAGGAACTTCCACTCAGTGACAGAGACCAGCTGCTTCATGTCTCTAGTAAAATCTCTTTCCCCACCACCAACCTCATCCAGCAAGGTAGGAACATAAAGGCATCTGAGAGCTCACCATCACGTTCACAAAAAAGTATTACAGGAAATACTCTAAAAAGAGCTACACCATAGTGTAAACAATTTACAACAAGGGCAGAAAGAGAAAACATTTGGGACCTGGGGACATTTGGGGAGATTTCATAGAAGATGACTTAAAGAGGTTCTAGGCAGAGAAAATTTGAATATAAAATTATCTCTAACTTACAACAAGAAACAACAGAAAGAAGTAAAGCACACATGTGTGAACATGTCTCATTTAAAAAATAAAACAAATGCATATGACTTTATCAGTAAAAGTGACCACTTTTATGTCACTGACAATGGTAGGAAATGAAATTGAAAAGCTTGGTATTTGAAACTAAGGTAAGGAGTTAGGGTTAGAGCATTAATTTCCAGACCCTTAATGGGGAATTAGGGAATAACTTTGACTTTATCATATTTGTATTTTAAAAGATAAAGCTGAGAAAGTGTATGGAGATTAGCATGGAAAGACCCAGTAGAAGTCTTTAAAATAATATAGGTCAGATCTATGAAGGATCTGGACTTTGGGAGTGGGAATGGGTGTAGGGAATGGGAATGGCTTCAAGAAATGCATTGATACAAAAATGGCAGGGTAACGATTGACTCAAATTTATCTGTGACGAGAAGGGAAACTGAGCGGGTTTAGAAAGCTTCGGGCTTAGACTGTGTGCTGGATGGGGTTATTGGTGATCCAGTAACCTAGTACCTGACCCACCCAGGAGATGTCTTGAAGAAATTAGTCTCTTAATAGACTAGAACTTCCTCCAGATCTCTCCATGCTATTCTGTGACTGCTCAGAGGCTCTCACATATCTGTTCCAAGTAGGTTTATTTTTCAAATTTCTTTCTTTTCATCAAAGTATACCTGTCTTCTATCTTCTGAACTATTTCTGAATACTCTAAGAAAGTAAACTCTTTATATTCACTGAGGCTAGTGAATTAAAACAAGCAAACAGCATCTCTCAAGCAACAGGTGTACTTGGTCTATCTGGAAAATGTCCAATCATCATTAATATAATGAGGAGATTTACGTGTCACTGATGTAACCTGGCAGCCAAGGAGAGTGGACTAGAACGCACATGCCTGAACGATGACAACTTCACTCTACTAGTCAGTGGGTGTGGTAGATGCCATTGAGTTACCATGTGTACTGTGTGGATATCACTCTCAAAATACCTGAGCAAGTAGAGCAAAGAATCTACATCAAATTTTGTGTTAAACTTGAACATCCCTCCATAGAACTATTTGGACAATTCAGAAGGCTTTTGGAGATGATGCAATAAGTGCAGTACAAGTAAAAGTTTTGTACAAATGCTTCCAAGATGGCCCAGAATCTCTTGAAAGTGATCCATGTTCTGGAAGTCCTGCAACAAACAGAACACCTGAGAATGTTGAATGTGTACAGGTATAATCTACAAAGATCGGCTATGGACACTATGAGAACTAGAAGCTGATCTGGGGATTCCCAAAACTACTGTGTCTGAGATTTGAATCAAGATCTTGGCATGAAACATGAAATGTGTCATGGCAACACTGTTTCCCTGGCTTCTGCTACCAGAGCAGAAGGAACATCATGCTGCAGTTGTTAATGACTTGATTCAAACCACTACCAATGAAACAGATTTACTCGAGAAGGTCATAACTTTCAAGGGGACATAGGCATCATTGTCCTATGTACAATGTTTCTTGCAACTCGAATCTTCTTCAATAAATGTAGCTATTTTTCATAGCACATGGCTGGATACTTTCTGGACAGACCTTGTATATTTTGACAAAAGTATAAAGGTTCTAAAGAATTTCCTATTTTGCATAATATTTTACACTTGGCCATGCTCTGCTTATATGTCATCTCAAAATTAAACCCTGCCTACCTCTCTCTATATCAGAAGCAGGTGACATGTGTTTGAGAGGACACTATCACTGTGAGGTTCTGCCTGGTCTGCCACTAAGCACTCCTTCTTGACACTTGGGGCACGAGGTAAAGCTCAGGAACCGAGAACTTCAGCGAATGATAGTTTAGGTATGAGGCAGTTCCAGTTTTCAACTAAAACAAAATGTGGAAACTCTGGTAAATCATGGTTCTCAAAAATCTCTGAATTATGGAGTGACCACCCTCTTCGCATCTCTGGGAAGTTATGGTTTGACTATTTTGTAAACTATCAATATTGGACGCCCAGCTACCTAAGAATGATTTGATTTCTGTAACTGATGAGCAGCTGTAATACAGTGGCACTAGTCAGAAAGTGAGTGATCATAATGATTATGCCAAATGTCATCTCTTCATACAGAAACGCAGCTTTAGAACAATGAGAGATCATTAGTTTTATATATATGTAGAGGCAGAAGGAAATTCTTATAAAATCTCACACTAGATATAACTTGGCAATCTGTATAGTTTCTGAAATTCATCAGAAAATGGTTCTGCAGTGTCTTGAGTGTAATAACAAGACCACCTATTTGAAAGGTTTTGATAATAGAAAGGAAAGTTAAAGTTTCCACTTTTAAAATATATTTTTCTCTTTCAATTTTTCCAGATTTTACATCTGACTTTCTTCTCTGCATGTCAAAAATAATTTATGTTAACTTGATGGGGTATTCAAAAATAATTTAAATTATTAAAATGTAGCTCCTGCAAGTACGAAGAGTTAGTTCACCAGTGCCGTTTTATTATACATTATTTCAGAATGACTCCCTGCCTTCCTCCCCGCTGTGAGGCCTCCTCTACTTGTCTGAACACAAGTGACATCTTTTATGTATAAAGACTAAAGTGAGTGCTATGAATCATTTCCTTTTTAATGTCTCCCATTGAGCATTTTCCCTCCCTGTCAAATAGAAACCAATGTTGTTTCTTTTAGAACTAAGCCTGATGCATTTTATTTTTGCTTGGAGTGTTTTCCTGTTTTACTTTGCTCCTGTATTACTTCTTGTATCAGGCTTCTTCGCTCCGTGACTCAATAGGCCCACATTACTGCTTTGTGACCTGGCCTTACTGCTCAGTGGAATAAAACTTTCCAAAGCGCTAAGTGTTTGAAAACAAGAAGATTTATAGAAGATGGTATAGAAAGCCTAATAAAATATGAGTGTAAATTGTGAAGTCTTAAAATTTAGTAATGTAGTTTGAGAAATAAACATTACAATGACCAAGAACAAAATAGAACTTTCATTTCTTTGTCAACCATATACAGAGTGTGATAGGGCAAACACTAGCCTGGGGTCAGAAAAAGGCCACTAAAAAGCCCATTGGTCTTATACAAGCCACTTTATCAGTCTGAAAATCTGCTTCCATATTTATAAATATATTAATTTTGAGCTAAATGTCACTATGATCCCTTCCAGGTCAAATAATTTCTGAGTGTTAACATAACAGATTTCTCCTTTAGGTTATTTTATTTTTGTCACAATCTGTAGGAAAATGTAATGTTCTTATATGCAAACAACTTCTAGGGCACCAATTTGTAATTACAGTTCAGAAGAGTCTTATCATGGTGGACAGATTTTTTAGGCTGTTTTCTGTAACGAGTAAGAAACTTTCCCAGGAGAGATTACGATGGGAATAGCTACATATAATATTTTAAAGAAATATTGCATTTTAAATATGAAACCTATTTGAAAGAATACTGTCTTACCCTCCCACTCCATTTTTCAGAGGTCTTTAATTCTGTAATTGCTGATCGAGACTTAATATGTGCTCCTCATGCATAAAGTGCACTGGGTAACTGTCTGTTTGCTATGCAATCTGAATAATGTAGAATGGTTTCTTTTTCTATAATGCATTCCTTTCTATTAAAATTGATTCATTTCTTTATTTTGAATAATGGTCATTTGGATAAATACTTTGTATAGAAAGAAGTATCACTAACTCTATTCAGTTTTGGGATTTGGGATATCAAAAGTTCAGAGAACAAGATTTCGGATGTGAAGGGGGAGGTTACTATGCATATTGGGGAACTTGAATACATAGTGAAAAGGGTACGAGAATCAAGTACGAAGAGTTAGATTTATTGACATCCTTTTCCTGCCATTTACTATTGGGTGACCAGGAACAAAAGAACGGACAAGGTACATATGTTAAAAATCACAGTTGTAAGAGAAACCAATTCTAGTTAATTAAATGAAACTGAATTTATTGGGAGGATTAATGTAAGGTTGGGAGACTATGAGGAGTAGACAAACCAATGACTGTTTTGAATGCCTAGAAAGCACAAAACAAAAACAAATAAAAAAACTTCACAGCTGGGACAGCTGAAGGTACAAGATACATAATATAAGTAGCTACTGCCATCATTTACCCCTTGGATAAATCACCTATAAATATACTCCTATCCTGGCCTCAGGTGCCCAAGATTCAATGCCCTTGAAGGGGAAATTGGCCAGGACTATGACATATGTGGGGCTCAGTTGTAGTTTGCCAAAAAGAGGGAAAATGTGGCCCCTTGTTTACTCCCACCAAAATGACCAAATGGGCAAGAATCACTCCTCAGTAGGAATTGTAGGTGTTGTGAAAGAGAAGGCAAGAATCCTCGGCAGAAAGAAATCAACTGTTCATTGTACAGAAAATAAACAAACATAAAATGTTTAATTTTTCTGAACCTCAAAGTTGGTTATACAGAATAACCATCACAACATGCTACTTTTAGTTCTAGAGTTCTGTAGGTACTACTTTGATTGCTATATAGTTATTACTATCTATACTCACCAATGAGGATATTTTATAAGAAAAGTATAGAATATAAACTAATGAATAAAAACTAATCTTAAAATAAGGAGAGCTTTTTAATGGTTTATATAAGGTCATTGTAGTAGTTAAGAAGGTTTCCTAAAAAGTCTGTAATATTAAAAAATAAACACAGACCAAAGATAGGAGAACAAGAAAATTATTTATATGTATGATTGTATTCTTACCCCTTAATTGTAGTTGCATGTTGAAGTCAACATCGGATAGCTGTTCCGCACACAGACTTTAGACTGTTTTTAAATCATCTTACATCATGACTCACTATCTGTGTGACCCTGAGCAAGCTCCTCAATGGAGATGGCAATAGGCATGCCTACCTGATAGGGCTGTTATTAGGATTATGTGAATTATTAGTATTTGTAAGCATTACACAAATGTAAACTTAAATAGATTTAAATATTATTCTTCCAAATGCAGACTCTCACAAATACACATAAATGATATTTATCAAATAATTGTTTCTTTAATTTACTGAGTATCTATACAAAACTACACATTTGTTAGGTATTTAATTAATATACATAAAAAATCAACAGGGGCCCTGACCAGTATGGTTCAGTTGGTTGAGCATAATCTTGCAAAGCAAATGGTTGCCAGTTCTATTCCTGGTCAGGGCGCATGCTGGGTTGCAGGTTCAGTCCCTGGTCAGGGCGTGTAGGAGAAGCAACCAATTGATATTTCTCACTCACATTGATATTTATCTCCCTCTCTTTCTCCTCCCTTCTCTTATAAATAAATAAATAATAAATAAATAAATAAAATGTCTTTAAAAAGTCAATGGGTGTGTATATAGGTAAAACATTGGATTTCTAAATTTGATTTATTGTACTATATTTCCATTGTAATTGCTTCAGATAGAATATACTATAAGTGTCATGCAGTTTCTGAAACCAATGTTGTTGTACTAATGCTGTTTAACATCTGGTACTAATATGTACTCTGTTAAATGCTTTTTTGATGAGATGTGAAGAACTTAAATTGGTCCTTAGCTAGTGAAAGATTAGAAATCCTACCAGGATCTGTTCATTTAATTTTGCTTTGTTCTTTCAAAAAATAAATCCATAATTTATAGTTCTCAAGTGAGAAAATCACACTGAAATCTTCATGTAACCCTTTTGAATCAATTCCATTCAAGGGATATAGATGTTAAAACAATTTTATGATGAAATGATCTCACCCTTAACATGGCTGTAAAAAAGATTTCATCAACTTTTTGTTTGTTTGTTTCCATTTTGCTTTTCCCCTTAGTTAACTACCAATCTCTAATTACCACCTGTTCTACCTATAACCATCTTAGCCAATTTGGACACACACATTTACTCAAAATCTCATAAGAAAACAAGGCTGTATAATAGGTAAGTGGTCATTTCCTTTCATGTGAGCTTTACAAATTACAAGCGGAAGAATTAACCATCCAGGAACCTACAATTAAAGGATATGGTTGATTCATAACTATGGTAATCAGATTGGCAGAATTTTCTGGCTCTAGTCCTCTAATAAATCAGTCACAAAAATTGCCCAAACCTTTTTGATATAAAGGGAAACAATAATATGTTAAAATGATAGCTCAGCTTGAAGGATGGAGAGAATTTTAGACATTACATTTTCTAAAATGTGATAAATATTTCAAAAATCATTCAACAAATATCACACTGATGTTAACTATGTGAATTCTTGTATTGAAATGTGAGAATAAAAGAGAATTAGTTTTTTTGTGTGAGATCTGGACTTCATAATTTTTAAGTTTTTAATCACTTACAATAAAAAGCATCCATTATACACATCTCTATTCTTATGATAATTTCACTTGATAAAAGAATAAGAGAAAGGTCGTCTTCTTTCCATCAAGCTGGGATATACTGATGACATAATTAGAGAGCATGGTTGTCAACTACAACGTTAATGTGTTTGATTGCCCTGCTAAAAATTCAGATTTTTGGTTACCACTTCCAGAGGTTCTGACTTGTAGATTTTAAAAACCACCCTTAGAGGATGCTGGATCAGAATCTCAATGACCACATCGGAGAACAGTGTCACAGTGTGAAGGGAGCCCATCTCAGACATTTTTCTTGATTTTTCCCTACCCCATTGGTAATTGTAATTGGGTGGGTGACTCATTACCTGAGACGTAGCTTTCACTTCAGACTCACTCTTTGCAAAATTCCATCTTGTTAACAGAGTTTTGACTGTAATAGCAGGTAGCATTCTCCTCAGGCATCTTTGCCCAAACAGTGACAGCAAATACTTTGTGACGCTTCTCTGCAGGAGCCATGACCTGTGAAACTGCTATTACTGTCAGTGAAAGGAGGGAGGAAATGAAGTGAATCTGGAAGAGAGAAACTCTTTACCTTTAGCCACCAGCACTTTCCTATGATGAGATAATGTCAGCAGCTGTACTTGTTGTCTCAGAGTAAATGGCAGTCACCTGTGCCAGACGTACAACTTAGAGAAGACCAATAGTCCGCAACCTTTTACACCTCAGGCTGCAGAGGAGAGACTCATTGACTCTATTTCTTATATGGCTACTTCCCTGAGACCTTTTATTAATACTAATGCTGGTTTGTTTGTTTGTTTGTTTAACAATGTCATCCTTTTTTCTTGTTTTAACTCTGCCAGCATGGAGTCAGTTCAGTTACTCTCTACCTCACGAGCTTCAGCCCTGCCCTTGGAGCCACCCACCTACCTGACTTAATCTCTGTTTCCATGGAAAACAGACACGCACAACTCTACAGATTCCCTATGATGCGGCTTTTTACAAAACACCTTGTAGACCCATAGATGCTATTCTTTAAGAACATATAAGAATAAAATGTCACATTATGAGCAAAAATAGTTGATATGATACAATTAATGGTCTGTGCTGAAACTGCCATAGTGAGGTTTTTCATACTTTTATGTCACCAGCTATTGAATATGTATTAAAAGACCATGTCTTTTCTTCTTTACATACTATTATCTGTAAAGAAAGAAGGTAAAAGTCATAATAAAGTGTCTCAGTAGAAAGAATATTCCAAATCCGGAAGACCTGTGTGAATTCTGACTCCTGTCACTCGCAAGCTTACTCTGCCTCTGTGACATGGGATCCTGCCTCATGGGGCTACTCTGAGGATGTGATATTGATAAGCTTAAAGTGACAACTGAGCCTCACTGAATCTCAATCCCTTTCCCAGATGTGTAGAGGTGAAAAATGAGCTGCTTTCTGAGGCTCTAATGTATACATATCTATGCTATATAGACTCCTGTATTCTGTATATCACATGGGCCTAAAAAGACAAGTGGTGGCAAAGACAGAGCAGGGGTTTTGATGCCCTCGGGTTAGCATAAGTGGGATAAGGGGCTCCATTCTATATCTACCCACATGCCTTTGGGTATGTTGTGTGATTCTTAAAAAATTACATTGCCCCACAAATTATTTTCAGTTTAGATTTATTTATACCAGTGGTTTTCAAGCTTTTCATCTCATGGCACACATAAATTAATTACTAAAATTCTGTGGCACACCAAAAAGTATATTATATTTTTTGACGATCTGACAAAAATAGGTATAATTTTGATTCATTCACACTGAACAGCTATTATTGTGTTGGCCATTGTCATTTTTTCATTTGACAATCTAAAGGAAAAGAGGTCAGTTCCCTGACTAAATAGTCAGGAATGGCATGCTTTAAAATTTCTTGCAGCTCACTGGTTAAAAACTGATTTATAATTTATTTTTCTATAATGAGATTTTCAGTCACACGCAACAAAATTTGAAATAATAATGATAACAAAAATAAAGCTAGAAGATCATAACTGAATAATTCAGTAATTGTTCAATATAATAAATAAGAAAAATCATTTTTTCCAACCTAATTTTTGCTAGTGTAATATTGACAAAACAAGTTAAAACAAAATGTTGTTATTCAGTTACAGTAAGAAATTTTTTATATGGGCCTTCAAAACAGACATTAGATGTAATGATGCACAATATCACTGATAAATTCATGACAAATATAGAAGCAAATGTAATGTGATTCCGTCAATCTTTAATAGTATCTTAAGGTATAGTAAGTATCCCTAATTCAGGGAAAGTAATCTTTAGAGGCATTAAGAAAACATTATTTAGGCATACAGCTTTCTGGTATTCCAAATAAGAATTGCATTCAAATAGGAAAACACTTAGAGAAGTGGATGAAAAATGGAAAGCCTTTTGCTTAAATGACTTTTTATGAATATTATTGTAATAAATTGAGATTTAAGAGTGGGTGACTTGATGTGGGTTAGTAAGGTTGGTGTTCCTAGTGCTGACAGTAAAATCAGATTCTTCAGAGATCAGCTGAACATGTGACATGACTGATATGATATTGGAAAAGTCAAAAAGTACATTCATTGTTTTCTCCTTATTAAATATTAATATCTCCCTACGTCTATCTGTACATGTGGTGCAAGAGACTCCCAAAATTATGTTTAGTAAGTAAATATTTTATAAATTGCTTTTCTATACTCTTCTATCTTTTAACATTATGTGTGATTTTTAAAAAATGCATTTTTCCTCCTTTCCAGTTCCCTGAACATATTTCATTGATCTCTCCCCTCCAACTTTCAGGGGTTATACAGGTTCTACTTCTTCAGAACACAAGGAAGGCCTCCATTTTTAAAATCATAGATTCCATACACCTAATAACAAACTTACATTTCTCAACCATCTCTAGCTCCTCGCCTCTTCTCACAAATAATGCAAAATGTTTATCTTTTTTAGGTGAATTCAGATCAACCCAGATCAAGCCTGTGTGTCCTTGACCTCCATCTCTCACTAGACTGTGAGCTCTTCTAGGCAGTTACTGTGTTCTTCCACTTGGTGTTCCACAGCAGAGGTGTAGGTGGCCTGCCCATACGCCCTGGACTTACTGTTCTAATGCACTAACCCTTACTCCTCTTTGCCTACATTTCCTCCAGTGACAGTGCTGCTTTGCTCACGTGACCTCATTGGGAAGTCCTAGAGAATTAATCACTCCTTTCCTCTAACCTGAATTTAGCCCTCAGCCGATGACTTTAAAAAGCTGGTCTATAAATAGTCCAGCCCCCCTGGTAGAATAGTTATGAGGCATATGCTCTATACTACTTTCCAGAGTTCACCAGCATGATTAAATTCTAGTGACCTACAGTAATAACTAGTTTAATAATGCAGCCACACTCCATTGGTTGCCATTCCTTTCCTGTCTCACTTCCTCCCTCCTCTACCCAGGAACTTCCTGACATCACTTTCCTGAGAAACAACGTACATACAGCCAAATCTTTGTCTCAGAGTTTGCTTTTGGGAGAAACATAAAAAAAAAAAATTCGTGCTCCCAGCTCTGAGTCTTCCATATAGTTAGAACTTTCAATGCCTGTTGAAAGAGGTGATGGATAAATAAGTTAACAAACCACAAATCTTGTCATGTTACTTGAATTTATGTCAGCTTAGCTTGTCTTCTAAGGTTTAAAATGACTCAACCACTACACTTGCCATATTTTTGCACTACACACATTTCAGAATTATGTCTACATTGTAGTAAACTTAGATTACCTTTGCTATAAATTGCTTCACCTTGACAGCGCATATTCTTTTACATTGATGTTTTCTAGATTGTAAAATGTTCCCAGAAATATAAAGGCATGTGCAATTTACATGTCAGATATGGCTCATAGTTAGCAAAAATTTAAGATAACAGTGTGAGCTCTATCTTTAAAACAGATCACAATGATAATTGTAAGCCTCTCCTGTTGGTGGGAAAAGCACATTTTTGCTCTGCCTCTTAGAAAAGACATCAAACCCAGCCACAGAAAGTACATTTGTGTCAGGGACATATGTCATTGGAATCCCTTATTATTTGTAAGCTGTGCTGGACCACCATGCCCTTGAGTTCTTTGCAATCATTGTTTGTCTCTCTTAATTTCTTGATAATTGTCAAGAGTAAGGTACCATGTCAACTAAGATTTCAAGATACTTTTCTCTCTGTCCTCCAGGGTCCAGCAGAGGGAGTAGTGTGTCCCCCAGAAAAGCCTCAGTGACGCACACACCTGAGTATTGAAATTCTGAGATAGACAGATACTTAGTTTCAATGTGAGGTTTTCCCTGACAGAAGCAGGCAGAGATTTGAACAAAAATGCTAGTGAAAAGGGAAAGGACAGTCACTGGTGGTAGAATTTGAGACACTGGGCAAACATATCTCAATCTGATTTCTGTTTCATAATCATTTCTTTCTACAGATGCACTAAATATTCTTCTGGGGAAAAAAGAAATAGTTTTCAGAGGAAGAGAAGGAGACTCTAAGGCATTATAATGCCCTGTAGACATCTTCATAAGGGTTAGTAGTAGGGAGCAGTGTATATAGGATGGCTCAGAGCCTGTCCTTCAGATCAACTTCCACTGAGCTGGGGTCCATTTCTGCTGCATTCACATAGTAGTTGTGTGACGTTATTCAGGTGATATAACAATTTTAACAATCAGATTCCTCACCTTAAAACAAAATAATATCTATTCACAGTACAACTGAGTATTAAATAAGATACTCCCAATAAAGGGCTTAGCATCAACAGGCAAAGAGTAATTCAATACATGTTAGTTCTTCTTATTAGTCTGAGTGAAATGATTTACTATGCCCCTGAGGAAAAGGGGCAGGTTAATGTAAATTTCAGCGTAAAGAAAGAACAAGGTTAAATTACATAGGAAGGGATTCTAGGGAGGAGATGAAATGATAAGTATTCAGTTTTGGAGGTTGTTCATCATGTCCACTGGTAGGTATTAGGCACCTGAGAATTGAGGTATAAACATGTGAGAGGTTACAAAAAGAGGCAAGGAAGTGGTATATAAGTCAAACATTCTTTGCTTCATATGGTTAACTAGCTTGATTCAGCCAGGAATTTTTTTTTTCTTTCTTTAGATTCAACGTGTTCAGGAACAGGGTGAAATAGCTAAACTCAATGCTGAACTTTGTTCAAGTCAATTTTTCTCTAGGGTGTACAGAGGATTAAAATATTGGCAAAGGCATATAAATACCTGGCATCAAAGGCAGCTGTGAGAAAAGGGAGGCTCAGCTTCCTTTTTTGAGTGGCAATCTCATTTTAGCTCTGTTTGGCTGTGGGCTGCCTTGGGACATAATCTGTTCCCTTGCTCTTACTTTAAAAATCTTCTTTGTGTTAATTTTCCTTGCCCGACTTTCAGGAGCAACATCTTTGTATTTTAGGTTTTCTGGAGGTTATTGTGAGCTAGAGGAGCCCAGACATAAGCAATGCTAAAGTAAACTGAATGTTCTGCAGTCTGATCCTTTCCCTTTCCTCCATTTCTCTTGAATTTCTTATTTCTCTCTTGAAAGTCAACAATATTACATTCCATAGTCCACTGCGTTTCACCTGTACTTCTCCCTCTCCCACCTGCTCCCCCCACCAATTCCATGGAAAGGATGTTGCTGTGGCAACCTTCTGTGAAAAAGCTCTCGAGCTGTTCTATTACTATATATTAAAGAAGATTATAGCAAAGGGGATCATTTCCGAAGTAGAAAAAATATTAACCAAATTTATATCTAAAAATTAAAAAGCACCAGGGCTCAGAATGTAAAAGTATTCTGTAGTGGGATTCATAATTTACAAATGTTATTAGTGTTATCACTCTTTGTATTAATTTTTACCTTGGGTTTGGAAGACCATTTCCATTTTTCCCCTTTCCACCCAAGAACACACTGCAAATTGATATCTGGTATAATTGGTCTTGTGTGTATTTCTCAATACATACTATAATAAATGTCTCTCTCTTTATTCTCTTTGGTTTTCAACAAACATTAGCTCATACTTTTTCTTTCCTCCTGAGGTACTCTTTGGGAAATAAAGCTCCCATTTATGGAAGATGAATGGGCTTCTTTGTGAAATGAATCTCTTCATGTTTGAGCATCATGAACACAGTTTTTTTTTCAGAAAAGCTTTGATTTCTGAATGTGATTCTCAGATGGCATCAATAAATAAATATTGGAAGCCTAACCTTCTGTTGTGTTTCCCTTTCTTTTGCTTCTACAGCTTCCACTCGTGATCAGGTATTTGTTCCACCAGCTGTTGTTATGATCACAGGTGCTTGTGTGTGTGTGCACACGCCCACCCTTCTCATCCAGGGAATGGCAAAGCACACTAAGGCAATTATATATGCATTCAAAGGAAAAGACACGTCTATTTCTTGTAGTTTCTCTTTCTGTGATTCTGTCTCACCCTTCTGAGTACATATTTCTTGAGTCTGTGTCTTTTAATTCTTGTTATTTTTAGGCTCATTAGACTGAGAATTCCTGATAATACTTATAGCTTGCTCATTTTTTCTGTTCCCTGCAAAGGTCTGGCACATTTAAATTGGACTTATTAAATGATTTGTTGAGTACTATAAAAATGACACACTGACATTATATATGTCCCACAATATATATATAAATCTTTTTTAAGAATCATAATCATTGCATTATATCCATAGGAATTAATGATGTATGATTCAGTGTGTGCCCTACATACAAGTGGCATCAGATACATACAAATTAATTCAACTCACCATAATACTTGTTCCACATTTTGGAAGTGATTAATTGGATATCTTATAATTTGTTTTTGTATCAATTTATTATTCACTAGTATTTGTATATAAATGCCTCTCACTACTGAAATGTGATACAGCAGTCAGGATCTTCAAGAAATATTTTATAAATTCTAAGGAGTAATGCTATTACCTTATCTGACATATTTGGTATAAATTATTTCTTAATCTTCAAAGAATTGGCTTATTGTTAAAATGTTTACTTTAGTATATAGTTATTTTAGCAACTTCATTTTCCCAATTCTTTGAGTTTAATGTAAATATGACTTCAAAATATTCCAAATATTAAAAAATACATTTTTTATCATTGATGTTTTAATTTAATTAATCATTTTTTAAGTCTAGGTCTAATCATTTCCCTATAAAATTTATCAATATAAGGATCATGCAGTTACTATTTTGGAGAGATATGGTATATTAGTCAGGGTTCTCCAGAGAAGTAGAACCAAGAGATTATTGTGGAATATTGGTTCCCATGATTACAGAGCCAGAGAAGTCACGTGATCTGCCATTTGCAAGCAGGAAACTCAGGAAAGCCAGTGGTATAGTTGGAAAGCTCAAGAGGAGAGAAGATGGTGCCATTTGTATCTGAAGACCCGAGAAGCAGGAGTGCTGAGGACAGGAGAGGTTCCACATCCTAGTCCAGGAGTCAGGCCAAGAGCAAATTCCAACTTCATTTACTTTTTATTGTTGTTGTTGTTGTATTCGGGCTTTCAAAGGGTTAGATGATTGGATAATGCCCACCCATGCTGGGGAGGGCCATCTACTTTATTCACAGATACACCCAGAAATGTTTAATCAGCCATCTGGGCATCCTTTGGCCCAGTCAGTTTGACTATCATGAGTCTTCTTCCCTTGTCGACTTGGCACCCATATACACCTCCTAAAACCCCACTTGATCTCCAAACGAAGACTCTCACAAGGTAATAACTCTGCTAATGTGATATAATTACCCCACGTACAGCCATAAACACACTGCTTCCTGAGAAGAGGCAGTAAAATTCTTGAGTGACATTTACTTTTCTCTTTGATATCCTATAACTTAACTACTATGATGTAAAATGAATAATTCTTAAATTCTATGATTAGATTTATTTTAGGGATTGTGAGGGTGGAGCCCGAGGAGAATCAATGTTGTCTGGCATGGCAATTGCTTCAGGGGGCCATTGCAGTTTCCTCAGGCTAGGCAGGCTTAATCCCCTTACCTCTGGGAGTGGAAGATTTTCATAGTGTTATATTACATAAAAGAAAATGACGTTTCAGAGATGAAATTTCTGGCAAGTGGAAACTTCAATAAGGAGAAAAACATTTGTCATTTCTTTTCCTGGTGAGTATTGTTTAAACTTATTTCTGGAATATTTAGAGATTCAGTCCTTAAACATTATTAATTTTCTCCCCTTTCATCAACATTTAACTTTACATAGGTTCAATACAACTCTACATAGAATGCACATCTCATGCTAAAATTAACAATAATAATGAAAGAGTCAAATGGGAATATAGCACCAAATAAAAAAGAACTAATTAAGCATTATGAAATATTCAAGTTAAAATTAAATTCGTTAATTGTGTGGTGCTATGAGTGAACAGTGATTGAGAACATTAACCATATTAATTTTGCAATCAGGTTCTACATCTTATTTCTTAAAGTAGGATGCTTGTCATTGAAATGGAAAAATATTCAGATTAAAATTAAATATTTTTCCTCTACAGAAATAACATAATTCTAAAATTATAACAGAACATGAAATCATTTTTTTCATTCCTATATTATTTGTTCTCTACAGATTATGGTATAATGTCTCCATATATTTCCAAAAACTGTCATTGGAGTGTTTTCTACTTTGAAAGCAATTTTATTAAATACAACTTTAAAATTTAAAATATCATAAAACAAAGCAGTGTGTATTTTCTTTGCTTGTTCTTTCTTTTCCTCTTCCCCCTTTAAGCATTGTATGGTATGTATAACTTAAAATCCTACTATTTTCACCTTACAGTGTAATGCTAGGCATTCCTCATGATCTTTTAAAATGTTTTTAAACAATAAAAAGTGACAGCATAATATTCCAACACTTGAAAATTCATAGGCTGCATGACATGTGAAACTTGAAGTTAAAAAAAAAAGAAAATGACAAGCTGAAAAGATGGGCAAAAATAAAAACATTTTTTTCACATTTGCACATTTTTATATCACATTTTACAGTTCAGATTACTTAAACGTTTAGCTTTTATGCAGTAAAATCTATTCATCTTTTCCTTGGTGATATTGGCAATAACCTCTATTGCTATTAAGCTCAGCAAATCATTCTTTATCTGAGTATCAGTTAAATAGTCTCATTGTCCTATACTTAATTGGTTTAAAATTTTTGAAGTATTAATAAAGTGGGCTTTTTTGTTCAAAATACTGCAGATGTCTTTCAGTGCATTTAATATACATGAGTCTAATAAATAGAGAAGTAATTATGACCAAATGGATTTTATTGCATGCAAGCTATTACACTAAGAAGTGGGAGAATCTAACTATTTAATTTATCTGGGATGAACGATAAGATTATACACAACAACAGAGCTCTGACCTACAACTTCTACAGCAACAGGCCTGGAGAGCTAAACCACAACCTCTGTAAACTTCAGCTTAGAATAGTCAAGAATTGGTCAATGAGTTTAAGTGTTTCTAATTTTTGCCTCCATTTTTGACACAGACTAACTGGAGGTAGCCAAATATGTCCCCCTAATCAAGTACATAAGATGCCCTGCTTGTCGTTACACAACTTCCTCATGCCAACCACTTCTGATCAGAGTACACCTGAAGCATTCTTTTTTTTTCTTTTACTATAAAGCTTTCCCATATCACTGCCTGCCTTTAGGTCTCTGGCAAATATAAAATAACAGTAGCCAACCCCTTGCTATACATAACAAGCTCTGAATAAATAGCCTCTGTTTATTCTCATTTTGATGGTCTTTATTTATTCTCAATGTGACATGTGTTTTAAACGTGGATAACTTATGGATTTTTTTCTACCTTTAAGCTTGAAATAATAGGGAATTATCATGATATGCCTAGTAGTAACTTGGCCTTTTATTATTATTTTTGTGTGGAGTTCTACGATTATTATCAGTACACATACTCAGTCCTTTCCTCATTGTCAGACATTTTTCCATGTTATATCATAGAGTGTTGCTTCTTTTTCTGTTTTTATACTTCTCACTTGGAAGCAAATGTCATTCTTGTTTAGGTCTCACTTCTCAGATTTCCATATCTTGTATCTTCTCTATGATGGTTTCAGTAATATGTCTTTTACTTTCATATTCTATTCTGTTTTCTTCCGAGGTTGCTTTTAATCTACCCTTAATTGTATAAATTTAATTATACCAGTCTCTTTTGGGCTCTCTTGGATTCTTTCTTTTTTTTCACCCATTCTTTTTGTCTCTCTACTCCCATCTAATTTTGTTTAGAGCTTACTAACATCTGGACCGTGTGCTTTACAATTATTTTGAAGACATCAAGCAGAAATCTTTAAAACATTTTTTGTTTACTTATACAAGTAATTCTCAAACTATTAGTCTCAATTCTAGGAAAACACTACATTTAAATGGTTAAGAAAAAAGGACACATGGACAATAATGGGGGAAGGGTGGAAGTGGATGGGAGAAGGAGAGGGCTGGGGGTTTGGGCTGGGGTGGGGGGGAAAGGCAGAAAACTGATAAAACTAATAATAAAAATGGTTAAGAGAGAGAGAGTCCTTAGGATCAAATAATTAAAACAGTGACTCTTCCTAATTGTGCTGGAATGGATCGATCTGTTAATTCCTGGTTCTTAATCTTCTCACCTCAGAGTGAGAATAATAATACTTGCTTTAGCCCATTGCCTTCTTCTTTTGGAGTTAGTTCCTAGGTTGTGCATGAATCAATATATTTTCCCACAACTCCTTTGTGTTTGGGCCAGTGGTTTTCAAACTTCAGTGGGTGTAAGGATCAACTGGAGAGTTGGGCAGAACACAGTTTGCTGGTCTTACCTGCAGAAATTCTGACTCAGCAGGTTTGAGGGTGAAGACTGGGAATTTTCTGCATTTACATTTATAACAAATTTCCATGTGATTCTCATGTTCCAGTCCCCATGGTTCCAGGACTGTACTCAGAGAACCTCTGGAGTATATTTTTATGTTTGTTTAACTTTGTTGTTTCCCCAAAATAAAGCATAGTGCTTAACTCAAGCCTCTGCTTCTCAGTAAATTATCACCAATAATAAAGTTCATGAACTCCTTTGCCTGTTGATATATGATTTTAATTTTATCTTTAGTTCCAATGCAACTATTTGCTTTTGACTTTTCAGATATATTCATAGACATTTTAAGAGGAAGCATAAAGGACAAGTATTAAAACTGAAAATCTTGTTAAAATATTAACTAGAGAGTCCTATATTTCTGTATGAAATTTTATCATGTGTAGAAAGTTACTTTGTCTTTTTTGATTATAAGTTTAATGTTACAAAGTCTATGCCATAGATTCAGGTAATGATGTATTATAACTTAAGTTTGACAAATGATAGCCGAAGTAATTTTTACAGTTATTATTTACCTCACAGTTTATGGTTTACATTATATTAACAACTATGGTCACAAGTTGGTCTTACACATGCAATCTTACTTAATTCTCATCACAAATATGTCATTTTAGTTTTATTGCTCTATTTTAGCAGTGAAATTACTGTCACTCAATTATAGCACATAGCAAAGCCAAGTTTATACCCATGTTTTCTGATTGCAATTCCAGGGCTCTTTCAACCGTTGAACAGGTACTGTGTTAGAAAGACTGCAGGTGAACAATGCCACTGAAAAATTAACTAACAAAATATGATAACCTGTAAAATATTGGGTGCAGAACTTTTATTTGCCACATCACTTTGACTCCTATCCCCTATCAGCTATCATAGCAGAGAGCCTCTTACTTTGTTCTTTTATTGTATAAATCAGTTTAACCTTGAATTTGGCATTTATGGTGGTGGGCACTATGAAACTGAAAACTATTGCTGAACATTTCAGGATTCTTTATATGACATCAAAAGTGCCAATTAAGACTATATATATGTGCATGTGTTTTATATATGTATATATGTATGTATGCATATATTTGTATGTGTATGCACACATGTTTATGTAAAAATATATGTGCATGTAAAATGTATATGTGTGTGTATTTTCCTTGCTTGTTCTTTCTTTTCCTCTTCCCCCTTTATACATTGTATGCTATACAGAAATTAAAAGCCTACTATTTTCACCTTACAGGGTAACACTAGGAGTTCCTCGTGATCTTTAACTGTTTTAAACAATAAAAACTATATATAAAGTTTTTGAATATATATACATATATGTACATATATATACATATATTCATTTTCTCCCTTTCTTCTCCTTCTGAAAAAGCCCAGATTGTCTCTTTTGGTGGTTTAGGCAAATCAAAGTGGGAGGATCACAGTGCATTAAACAGATCTGAAATTTGCCTCTATTTCCTTTAATCTTTTTCGGAACTAATTCAGTTTCTCTGGCAGAGTGACTTCCCCCCTTCCTTGCAGTGTTGATGTGGAATTTCCATTTCTAGCCTCCTCTCCTTTTTTGCATCAAGCTTTCTACTGTGTAACCTTCATTGTCTTCCTCTGCGTGACTCATATAAAGAGCTTACCCCTACCCAATACATTAACTGAAGATGGAGATTAGACTTAATAAATTCTGAAAGAACAGCATCAAAAGTTGGATTTCTTGCCCTAGCTGGTGTAGCTCAGTGGATTGAGTGCGTGCCTGCAGACCAATGCATTGCAGTTCGATTCCCAGTCAGGGCACAAGCCTGGGTTGCAGGCCAGTTCCCAGCAGGGGATGCACAAGAGGCAACCATACATCGAGATTTCTCTCCCTCTCTCCTTCCTTTCCCCTCTAAAGATAAATAAATAATTTTTTTTAAATTAAAAAGTTTGATTTGTAAACTTGCTTACTGATAAATGGGATTTTCAAGCTTTAATGGTATGTTTTCTATCTTAAGATCCTGGGATCTTACTATTTAGCTTTTGAGATTGGTGAGATTATATGGTTTTTATTTGCTAATGAAAGATTAATTTGGTTGATATGAGATAAATTTCTTTCTGCTTTTTGAACATATTTTACTTCTAAGCCCTTGTAGGGAGTTGAAAACTGGGTAGTGTTTCCTCTCATAGTGAGCTGACGAGGGTCTTGACTTGATCTGGAGATATTCTCTCATTATTTAATTTCTATCTCCTAAACTGAAGCCTTATTTTTTAGATTCTTTTTCATTGCACATAATAATATGAACAAACTGGTCATTGAAATCCATTATTTATAATTTTAATTAGATTATTTAATCGCTATGATTGATTGTAGAATTCTTTTCAGTGTGACTGTATAGCCCACTTCGCTCTTCTCTGGAAACTTCTCCTTATGGTCTCATTTGTACCATGTGATATTATCTGCTACTTGACCATGACTCACTGATTAAGTTGGGTTTGACCAGAATTCAAAATAACCTTGAATAACTTGCTTCTTTTTTTTTTTTTTTGAAGTATTCAAATTGGCTGTTTAAAACATCCAGGCCTTTGCTTGCTCTTGAATATCTTCTGGATAACTTTCAACTATACAATTCAATGATTAAATCCTGCTAAATTAACAGAAGTTAGGTAAAAATAATTTACACGTAAATGACTCCTGAATATTTAAGACTTGGCTGTGTACAGGTGTAAAAGGCTAAAATAAAATTTATAATTGGCACTGTAAATCAGCAACATGCAGTAAGCTTTTTCACCTTTTCCAGAAAGTCAAGAGTTCTTCTTGCATACCTAAAATACAGAAGCAATTTAGACAGTGATAAAATATGTAGACTGTAAAGCTAGGCTGAATTCTATTACCAGTTCTGCCACATCATAGTATGTGCCTTTGGACAAGTTACTTTTACACACCATGATTCAATTTCTCTAAAATGGGTATCATAGCAATGTCCTACTTAATATGATTCTTGTGACATTTAAATGTGTTAAGAGACTTAAAGTGCTTAAAAAGTACTTGACACATAGGAAGCACACAAGAAATTATGATTATTATAATTACTACTACTGTTATTTTTATTATTTTGATCCCAGAACTATTTATTCCATATTTTCCCAATTGTTTTTTTTATAATGAGGAGATACTATTTTTTAAAAAAGATTTTATTTATCTAATTCTAGAGAGAGGGATAGGGAAGGAGAAAGAGAGGTGAGAAACATCAATGTGTGGTTGCCTCTCACGTGCCCCCAACTGGGAACCAGGTCCTCAACCTGGGCATGTGCCCTGCCTGGGAATTGAACCCATCGCCTTTTGGTTTGCAGGCCTGTGTTCAATCCACTGAGCTACCCCAGCCAGGGCCCAATTGTTTTTTTACTAAACAAGTTTAGAATGTGGTTATAATATATAAATATGCCACACATACACTATGACGTTTTGCAGCTTTATTCCAGCATAGAGTTATCAGGGGACATGTCTTTTATTCAGAAAAATCTCATATGAGATGACAGTTTGGGTTCCATTTCAATCTAGTTAATTTTATCATTTTCACTAATGTGCCAGGCTTACATGAAACACAAAAATTACATTTTATAAACAATATAAAAATTCCCAATCTATGTGCCAGGACCTTCATGCAAGAAAGGGCAAAGCAACACTTTAAAAGGATTTAGCACCATTGGAAAGCTACTGAGAAATATAGCACATAATATTTGGCTGAAGATTATCATGTCTGTGAGAAAGCTTGAAAACAGAATATCACTGTGTCACACAAGGTGTTATGGCACATTTGGTGCACTGCTCTTCATGAAGGCTCCAGCTAGGAGATCTGTATTTGGGTAAAGATAAGTCTGGCTCTGCATTTTCTTCCCTGTTTTGGCATAATATCTCTCTTTACCTTAAGGAGTTTTACTTTGGACAAAAAAATTCAATGCAGCTATAACAGAGGGACATAAAAAGCATTATGCCAATTTATGTTTTTTTATTGATTTCATTCAAACCTCATTAAACTCTGTATATATGCATATCATGATTTTTTAAAGCTCTAACAGCTTTAGGATGTGATGGGTTATTTAGCAGAAATAAATTCATGAACATCTTTATTCTTCCATTTAGATCTAGGACATAGTTATGTACTTT
Source organism: Carollia perspicillata (assembly GCA_004027735.1). Lineage (NCBI taxonomy): Eukaryota > Metazoa > Chordata > Mammalia > Chiroptera > Phyllostomidae > Carollia > Carollia perspicillata. The sequence continues at coordinate 31,284 of PVKM010004982.1, forward strand.
TTCAGCTTTTGGCTGGGAGAGAAATTTCCGAGTTATTTGTCCTTGTGGACAACCTACAAGGTGAAGTGGAATCACCAGGTGACAGAGTGATGACAGAGTGTGAGTGTAGTTAGCACAAGCTTAAATTTTGACCTTTCCTGACAAAGCATGCATTTTGCCATTGTGTGGAGCCCTGAGAAATCCTTTAGCTTTTTCCTTTCATTGACATTTATTGAAACATTATTATAGACCAGACACTGTGTTAACTGGTCTGAGAGATTCCCAGATGAATCATGTCTCTCCTTTTTAAAGTGCTGGTGGTTTAAAAGCAGATCTAGACTCACAAAACTATAAATGATAGTATGATGTGGGAAATGCTATATAAGAGGTTATGTATAATGTGATTTGAGTATAGAGCAAGAAGAGATTACTTGCCTGAGAGCTGAGGTTGCTGCTAAGAATAGGTTTTCAGTGAAGTTACTAAGCTGCATGTTGGAGAATAAATAATAGCCTTTCAGGTAGAGAAATGGGGTCAGGACTTTGAAGTAGAGGAAGTAACATCTATAACTACTTGGGTTCAAGAGGAAACGAGATGTGCTTGGGAAAAGTGAGACATTGTTGGAGGTCATAGAGAGGGTGTGACTAATCATTAACCCAAGAGTGGACTCAGGCAGCTGGAGGCTCCTCATCTCTTTCCCTGTTCCTTGAAATGTATCTTCGTCCCACTATTCCCACAGCTGGAGTCATTTTCAAGGATGCAGCCTTGAAAGAGTAAGGTGTTGAGACCATCTGGATAGTATAGGTGACTGAGTCCGGTTAAGGCCTCTATGTAAACTTTTGAGATTTTGGTGGGCAAGTGCAGGGTGGAGATACACTAATCTTGAGGCCACTGAGGACAATTCTCTTAGTTGTCAATTCTGTTGCTTATTAAACCTGTATTTACCAAACTAGAGTGATCCTTCTCTTTCTTTAGTCTCTCCTCGCCCTCTGTATACAGGTACCAGTTTCTTACTTCACAAGGAATTTCCTGAGTCTGTGAACCACCAGACATGCAAACCAAACATAAAGAGTTGGGGCACAGAAATGTGTCCCAGGGAAGAAAATAAGCCCCAGGAGACAGATTGGGGCCTGGCCATGCAGTGCTGTGGAAGACGTGCTGAGCGGCTTAATTTTCTTGCAGGGAGATGGGTGGATTACTTTTTGATTTACAAAGATGACTGGAATTTGTGTCTCAAGGATATATGGAAGGGGAAAGAAATTCATCGCTGAAAGTTCAAACAAGAGGAAACTGCAACACTCCATGTGAGAGATGATGAAGAACTTGGCCTACAGACTTACACAGTAGGGGCAAAGAAGAAATAAATATAGGAACACTTTAGGAGGTAGAAACAATAAATATGCATTATTGATTGGAGAACAGCTAGAAAAAGAAGATGAGAATAAAATCTTGAAGTTTTAAGTTAAGCGATGACAATAGAACAAAGAATGAAACTCTAAGTGGAGGAAGAGGTAGCTCCAACATAGACCACAGGTGAGAACTTCAATATTAGAATGCTAACACTGAGAAGCTTATTGGTGACACAGGAGGAAATGACTAACAGCATTTGTAAATATGATTTTGGAGCTCAATATTGAGGCCAAACAGGAATATGTCAACCCATAGAGGAGTCATTAGAGCCATGAGAACGGACGAAATCCACCAAGAAAAGTGATCTGATCTGAAGAGATTACTAGAAAAGTGGATGAAGAAATTCAGAGAATGATTTTGTCAATTGAGATGCTTTTGGATTCAATGAACAAAGAACCTCAATCAAACTGGGTTAATAAGGAGAGGAATTATATCAAGTGGAAAGAAGTCCATAGCTAACTTTCCAAATCTGGTTGCAATAAATTTTCAACTTTAAACTCTTCCTTGGTCAGGCTTTTCTCCTCAACATCAAATGACTTCTAGAATCAATTGAGGTTTTATGCTTGCAAAGAGAGAAAGAAAGAAATACTCTCTTAAGCATGAAAATAAAAGTGATTCCCTTCAGACCAGTGGGGCTAAAGCATGTGCTCATCCCTGGTCAAGTATCAATCACTAGGGAAAGGCTATTGTGGTATAGGTTTCCTGTCACTGACATTGGGAAAGGATTGCAATAACTGACTGGAGTATTTAGGACCTGTCGAAAATGATAGACTTTGGAGCTGAAAATGATGTCAGCTTTCCTTGAGCCACATGAGCTGGACTGGGAGGGGTAGATATCTGAACAAAATAGATATCTAGACAGGCAAACAAACTTCTCTACATCACTGGTATTTATGAGGATAAAATGTGATAATTTATGCTTATTTACATTTACTAAAATTCAGGAATGTTGGTGTGCACTTTATATACACAATCAAGTTTTTTGTAAGGAATGATTTCATTGTTTATTTATGGTAAGAAGAAAATAGGTGTCTGTCTGTGGGTCCACAACATCATAGCACCAGGTTAGTTTTCCAGGAGCAAGAACTTTGCATCCTAATGCTATCCATTGAGTCTCACTATGCTTCCCAAGTTGCAACTCGATGGCTGTGAGAGAGCCTCTTCTGATATTTTGGACCCTGCTCATGTTCCCAAGCCTGAATTGTCCCATGTCCTCTAGTTTCGATCCTGTTTTAAGATTCTGTTCCTAACACTTGTAGCATTCCTCAGTTTGCCTTTCAGTACTAGAATTTTCTGTGGTCTCATTAATTATTCACCCCAGGTAGTTGAACCTTGACTCCTCCTGTGTCAACTTGCTGTGGATCTGAAGAGCATACGAAGTTACCAAGCAGCTCACCTGCTGTGCTGAATATTCTAGGTACCCATCCTACCCCAGTGGGCAATTTAAGGCTGAGCCTGGGCTCTTTTCTGTACCTGAGATATCTGACAATAAACGGCCCGGCTTCATAGATGAACACTGAGAACGGTTCCCCAAATCCCTTAGATATTTACAGTCTGTCCATCAGAACTGAGAGAGGTCATGTACCACTCTCAACTTCACTGCCGCTGTAGCTTTAGACAGATTTCCAAACATTTCTATAATCCAAAAAGATTGTGTATGTCACTCATTTTAAAGAAAATATATTATTTAATAACTATTAATGACTTAATATTTTATCTATCTACTTGGCTGCATAGAATTAAATCAACTTTTTAATCAAAGACAGAATATACTTAGATCTTACCTGAACTCAACCTATAATTTAAGTAGTTGAAAATAGAATACTGGGCGGGTGGACTGGGACAGGAGTAAACGACAGAAAACTGTACTTGAATAACAATTAAAATAAAAAAAAAACTAAAAAAAAGCATAAAAATATGTAATATATATATCATCTGTATAATTTTATACTCTGTTTTTTATATTTAACATTTTAACATGAACATTTTCTCATGTCATTAAAAATTCAAAAAAAAAAAGAAAAAAAAAAGAAAGAAAATGGAATACTGAAGCAATTTGCAGAGCCAACACAAATTTAGCCAGCTTGTACTATCAATGATTTGTGATTATTGATATCTGCCAGTTATGTAATTTTAAAACCAAGGCAGCATACAGAATCTAGACTCCATCTATAGGACATAAAGAAAAAAATACATTTTCCTCAAACCCCTTTGATAGTTACCATCTGTCAATCAGAACTGATGTCACTAATTTGGTTAAAGACTCATCTATCTGTATCACTTCTGGCTTAACAGGAGCTTAGGCTGCAATAACCAGCTCTTTGGAGATTCTGATGCTGTCACAAGGCCAATTTTTGTGAGATATTTTAAAGAAATAATACTTATATAAAATGGGAACATTGTGTATTTGATTTATGTTCCTGTCTTTTATCCAAGTAAATGTCTGAAACTGAATACTTTTAATGATTTTCCTTTCCCAGTTTATCATTGCATATTAGTAAGTTAGAGATATATGAATGTCTAAGTAAAGTCAATTTGAAAAGAATACATATGAGTATCATTGCACATGTTCAATGTGTGTCCTTCACTTCACATGGCACAGCTCAATTTTGTAGTCTAACTCTAATCAGACCCCATTTTTGCACATTGCCTCCCGTGATTTACATGGACTCCACCGTGTGTTCCTTCTGTTACTTAAAGCTATGAGACAGAAGTGTGACAATATCCATCTTAGCCATTTATTCCTCCCAGAGCCTTGTGGTTTGCTATGTGGAGATCTGGGCACCCTCCCCTCAAGTATTGCATTATTTTATAGCACATAGGTCATTAATTTGTCACCCGCAGACAATATAGATGAAAAATAAACTTGGGAGTTAGAAGTGCAAAGATAACTGGGAAAAATTATATTTGTTATTAAAATGGAGAAGAGAAGTATATCCAAGGTACCATAATTCATAAGGAAGCATTGATTAATGGAGATGCCTCAAAGTTACTCATTTTTATATAACTAATTTCATATAACTGATGTACCATATTTTAGAAATTAGTGTTTAGGTATATTGCATAAGACACAAAAATTAGCACATCAGAAGCAAGGGAAATGTCTTTGAATCAACTTCAACTTCACTATACTACTCCAGATGTCATATGTGCTTTATTCTTTATTTGATGATTTCCTTTAAAAAAATATGATATCTAGATTTAGTCTTTGAATGACCCCAATGTCTAGCCATTGAATATCTATAAATTATTTTTACTTAATATTTACATTCATGTAATAACATTCATGTAGCTATAAATTATCACTGATTTCTATTTAATTTCATAATATAGTATTTCTAATATCTTTTTTCAAAATACGATATATATCAGAAGAGTACAACACTAGATTCAGAATAGTCTCTAAAAGCTAAATGAATAAAGTTAGCTTTTCATTATGTTCTATGCAAGATGCACATTTCTTTTCTGGGGTATGAAATTCAGTGTGTCTGTCAGAAAACAAAGCAAAGGAGCACATTGATATGTACAAATGTATTTTAAAACCACATGAGGTAATTATTATGAGCTAAACCTACCAAATTTTGGCTCTAGAAACTTGGAAACCAAACTTGGAAAATCTAAAATGCTCTCTGGGAGACCAGAATAAATGGATGGTTATTGAATTGCAATGTCAGAAAATAAAAACATAATTTCTGTATGGTGGAAAGATAGCAATGTAAAAAGTTAGCATTATTGACATGAAAACCAGTACCATAAGCCTGCAGAATGTTTATTGCCTGTCATTTCTTGCCCCCTAAGTTTAGATTTCAACCAAAGAGGTGCTGTGTATATGGTTACCATGAAGTTATCATGCAAACCAAGGTACATTGCAGCATGAGTGGGGGAGTACTAGTGGTAATTATTAGACGAATTTGGAACGTGTATTCACTCAGGGTACAAATACATTTTCAATGAATGCCTAGGCTAACATTCCACTCCAACTTGTAGCAGTGCTATAACCTCTCTGGACACATTAGTTATTGTGTACATGCTGATTTCCTCCCCGGTGTAATAGGAATAATAATAACACTTAGGTCTGCTATGTAGAAGTCTTCCAAAATTCCTATACATGTTCTTGATATTACTGTGTTCTGTTGCTGCACAGTATTACATAACATTCCATTAATAATGGCACATACCTCATTTAACTAATTTAGGTTATTTACTATATTTTACTATTGTTAACAGTGCATTAATGTCATTGTACTTATGTCATTTCACATATGTATGTATACATTTCTGTAAATTCCTATTGTTGTTCAAAAGGTATATGAATTCAGTGTATTTCTGAACTCTCTGAAAGTTTGTTAAGCCATGAAATCCTCTCTATGATTTTAATATTTCATCACTCTATGATAATGTCTCATTACGTTTTTCTCTCTGAGTTTTAGTCATTTCTATTTTTAGTGTTTATTTTAAAGGAGTATCTCTTAGAATTTTGTGTTTGCAATGGCGAGCAAGGAATAAAAAATAAAGGCAAAAGAACATGAAAAGTGGGTTGCAATAGAGGGAAGATACTATTTACTGCCTTTTTGATTCAATTGGGACCCAGAAACAATTTCTTTTCCTTGTGCTTGGCAGAATCATTTAGATTTATTAAGTGCTTTCTTGAGCCTTGTTTATATCAGTCTTAAAATGGCACTCATCCCAATGGTGTGCTCTTCAAACTAAGTACCAATTTCTAGCAAATCACCGTAATTAATGCTAGTTAATTATTTTTTGTCTTTCTTCTATCTTGTGCTGTGTCTCCTCTCTTTCTGGGACTCTGGTTACACTTATATCAGACATTTTTGCACTATGTATTTTTCTGTGCTCTTCATCCTTTTGCCACATTAAGTATTAATATGGATTTTTTTCTGACCTATATTCTAGTTCACTAAATCTCTTTTCAGCTGTTATCTAATTCTCTGTGAAAATAATACTTTCAACTCTTCATTTCAGTTTCTGTCTTTTTCGGCTATGGAGTTTGCATTTGGTTATGTATTATGGTCCAGTTTCTGCCAGAACTCTAAATCCTGTCTTTTGTTTCCTTAAGCACATTAAGTCTAGTTATATTTAAAACCATTTCTATTAAGCCCATCATAACAGCTCTATGACTGAGCATTATTTAAACTTCCTTTGCACAAAAATTTTCATCTGTAAATGGGTTCTGGGGATTAAATAAGATAGTTACCCCAAAATGTTTCTAATGCCTGGCATATTAGAAGCATTCAATTGACATAATCAGTCATCATCCCCCTCTTCATGATCATTTTTTTTATTTTCATTTTATTATCATCAACTGTTGTAAAGAATAGACAAAAATCTTACAAAAAGGTCCATAATATATCAACTGTGGGGGGAATTGAACTGTGGTACACTTAGTGCAGCTTCATAAACTGTGTTAGTAATTTGGAAAGAATTACATGTCTATTTGCAATAGCAAAAATAGTCATGTTACCATGAATTTTTCTAATATAATATTATTCTTTTTGATAATTATTGTTTTAATTAAAAAATAAGTTTCTCCTTGCTTTTAACATAAACATTTATTCTTTTTTAATATCTTTTATTGTTATTCAAATACAGTTTTCTGTCTTTTACTCCCGTCCTAGTCCACCCCCCCACCAGTGCTCCCCACCTCCCTCCCATTTCCACCCCCCTTAGTTTTTGTCCATGTGTCCTTTATATTTGTTCCTGTGACCCCTTCCCCTTTTCCCTGAAATTCTCTCCCCTCTGGTTACTGTCATCCCGTTTTCTGCTTCAATGTCTTTGGTTATATTTTGCTTGCTTGTTTGTTTTGTTGCTCAGGTTCCTGTTAAAGGTGAGATCATATGGTATTTGTCTTTTACTGCCTGGCTGATTTCACTTAGCATAATGCTTTCCATTTATACTGAAAATACTCTAAGCCAACTTTATTTTCAGTTTGGTCAGGGAAATGTGTAGTGAGATTCCCTTAGAGGAAGGATCTCTACATCACTGTGACTGCGCCCACCCTCCGTTGGTCATCTTTGAAAGACTCTTTGATCTTCTGGTGAGTACCCCCAAGTCACTTTGTTCTAGGACAGAGTGCTCTAACTGTTAGAAACTGTCTCCTTATACTGCCTTTAAATCTGCTTCCATGTTATGGGGATCTATTGGAACCAACAGAAGCTGGTTCCTTTTTGAAGCTGTACCTGTAGTTCAACGTATTTTCAGAAAAACATCCCTTCACTCTTGTAACAGAGGATTTAAACAAGCCTAATCAATCAACATGTCTACAGATGTACTTGTCTATTTTATTAACTTAATTTTATGTAAATAATAGAGTGTTTATATAAAATGCTGTGGCTACTTTTTATTCATTTTACAATTCTAATTTTAATGTTACTTATATTAATTTCATAAACAATTTTTTGTAGTGAATGCAGTGGGTAAATACAATGTAAATAGAATACATTGTTTTAAAATTGAATTGAAATTCTAAAGTAAATGTAGACAATAAAGTTGAAATACTTGAAAAGCACTTCCTATTATTATGTATGATGTCCACATTACAATATGTGTTACAAGCTTCCAACTTATAAAAAATGAGGTTTTTTTATTATCTTCATTTTTGGATCTGTAAGAAATATATTTAATATTTTTTGAAAGGAGAAATGCTTTTTGGTATAGTAACTTGCAAATGTCATCCCAGCAGGAGAACTTTCAGAGAGCTCCAAATAACAGACAACACACTTACTAATCATAGTTATCTTGCTGGTAGGTTTTCTTTTGCAAGCACTCTGCACAGTTCCAAAGATTACTAAATTGTAAGAAGCAGTTATATATGTGAATTTACAATACCTTCACTCAATTTTTGTAGTTTATCTTTAACTTGACTTACATTTGAACTATCCTAAATATATAAAATTATTTTAACTTACAATACTAATTCTACAAATATAGTGTTGTGTGTACTTATCATTTTTTAAAGACACCATTTTATTTAGGTACCTATTTTAATAGCTTTGAACATTTAAAGTAAATTATTTGAAGTGTGTATAAGATGGTACTCCAGCATGATAATTTTACTCCTATCTAAGATTCTATGAACTTTGACTTTTATTTAGAGAGTTAGGATTATTTTTCCTTCCTCAAACATACATAGTGGAAACAATGGAGAAAAGTTAGCTCTTTAAAAGGTAAAATACTTTATTTCACAAATGACACAATGAAAAAGCCATTATTGTCAACCTTATCCTAGAAAATTGTCAGGTGTAAAGTGTTTTTTTTTTCTCTCTAATTATTTTTCTTTTTCTAATTTGCTCTCCTATTTAGAATTTGGAAGAAGTGTGATCAAATTAACCAAGGATGAGAATTTTATGTGTTTTCACAAAACAACTAATGATTTATCTAATAGATCATTGGTTATAACCAGTACTTATCAAGCATGTTATTATGTACATAACTTAAATAAAGAAACTAAGGCTACAGAATTTTATAATTTGCCAGAAGTCCAGATGCACTGGAGCTGTAACAGTAATGAGAGACCCCAACTCTAGCTGTTGCGTTTCCTAGTTTACCACGCTGCTGCTCCAGTAACAAGATACCAGATAATCAGCTTATGTACGTACAAAAGCAGCATTCATATGAGGCATTCCTGACATGAGAGCTTTGGAAATTGCACATACTGAACCTGACACTCTTCTAAATAATATGACATAATATTTACTGTGTTACACTGATGCAAAATACCTTTTGCTCATAAAGTTAAAATTGATTACTAAAATAACTCTGTAGGTAGAGTGATTATATACTGACCACATAATGATTGGACAAGGGAATAGATGCAAAGAAGGCTTAAAATTATGAGCAATGAAAGGAAAAATAAGAGTTTTAAGAAACTCTCAGAGCTTCCCCCATCCTCCTTTCCTGTCTAAACCTTTATGAACACTCTGGACCCTTTCGCATGGCCATTGTTCACTTTCACAAATAAAGACCATAACTTTCTACACACGTCTACCCCCCCCTCTCTTTTTCTCTCAAACACACACACACACACACACACACACATTTTTTGACCTTATAACTTTAATTTGGACATCATGCCAGGCTCTGTAAGGTTTGTGGTAAAGATCAGTAGTAGATCTGTATAATTTCTTCCTCAGAAGTTATTTACACTAGGAAATATTATAATCAAATTTAACATGTTCTTTTGATTGATATTTTGCCCATGATTTCATGTGACCACAAACACTTTGAAAAATTCATGAGTTTCCTAAAGTAATATAAAGTCAATGAAGAAGTATATCAATATGGATCAATTTTGAATAAAAATACAAGAATTAAGTGCTAGGAGATATTGTAGCTTGAGTAGTTACAACATGACTTGATCAATCTCTTTTCGGTATGATCCTGAATTTGGCCGCAATGTGATGTTTCCATGATGTTTGATGATGAAGGACATTTAGGCCAACAGATACAAGAGCCCTGAAATAAAACTGCGTTACACCCATAAAGGTGTCCATCCTTCACGTTCACAAGAAAACTGTGGAATAAAAAAATGACAACTGTGCCTTAGGCCTAATTTTTGAAATTTATCTTTCTTCCTCTGAGACCTATTTTCCTGAATATGCATTCCCAGCAAACATCCTGCCCTTGTAGGCAGGTGGGAGAGGTCCAGCCTTTCACTTTGTCAGGGATTCTTTAAAATACCTCTATGTTCCAAATGTACATTTCAGTGTGGCTTTTCTCTGAGTTGATGGCCCTCAGGTTCTCATCCAGGAATGTGTGGACTATAGTATATTCTGATACATTGAGACTGTGGTGTACTTAGAACAGACATAAGAAAGATCCAGATTGCTTTACTGACTTCTCAGTTATACTCAAGAAAGCCCTTGTAGCTCATCATTGTTCCTTCATATATTCTTAATATTTGGGAACAGAAAATTATTTTGAGATTGAAAGGTAAAGCAGGAGATATTTTTGGTTGTGAAGACTGGCTGAAGACCATGTTTAAACAATGATGATGCATTTAAATTTGTCTTGGTACTTTTTCTCTATTGGAGTAAAAATAGAAGAATCACATGCTACATGTGGATTTTAAATCCCATATCAAATACAATTTTTCAATGGAGAAATTCTACCTATCAAAATGAATAAGCCTAGGTATAGAGAGATATTTTTCTATTTTACCAGAGAAATAAAATAAAACCATTCACTAAAGATGAAGTTAACATTAAAAGGACGCTAGCTGGGCAGTGGCCTCACAGAAGAAAAAACAATCTAGCAAATATTTAATAAAAATAAATTTAATAGCTAATGTATAGATCATATCAAAATATGTACAGTGAAATGACAGCAAACTTACAATTATTAACAACCACACCTAAAACAAAAACAAACTAAGCAAACAACTAGAACAGGAACAGAACCACAGAAATGAAGATCACATGGAGGGTTAGCAACAGGGGAGTGGGAGGAGGAGAGAGGGGGAAAACGTACAGAGAATAAGTAACATAGATGGTAGGTAGAAAATAGACAGTGGAGGGTAAGAATAGTATGGGAAGCATAGAAGCCAAAGAACTTATATGTGTGACACGTGGACATGAACTAAAGGGGAGGAATGTGGGTGGGAGGGGGTGTGCAGGATGGAAGGGAGTGAAGGGGGGAAATGGGACTACTATAATAGCATAATAAATAAAATATATTTAAAAACCAATAGATTAAATGTATAATAGATACAATATGTTATATATTTATTTATATAATTATATTTCTATAATAGATATAATTATATTTATATAATTATAATATAAATTTATGTATTATATATAATATATATTATATATAGAGAGATAGGTAATATATACTTTACCTGTGATATCTTATTTGATGTAAAAATCATATGACAAGTCCTACCATTGTCCTGATTTTTGGATACGACAACTGAAACTTATTTAGTTGTAAACTAAATGATTTGTGTCCCCTCAAAATTCATATGTTAATGCCCTAATCCCTAATGTGATGGCATTTGGAAATAGGGCCCTTGGGAGTTAATTAGGTTTAGATGAGTCTCAAGGATGGAGTGCTCAGGATGGTATTAAATGCTGTTATAAGAAGAGGAAGAGAGAAGAAAGCTCTTTCTCCAGGAACAGACCTGTGATGACACAGACAGAAGGCAGCCATCTGCAATCTGGGTAAAGAGCTCTCACATCTGTTGGTACCTTAATCTTAGATTTCTAGTCTCGAGAACTGTGAGAAATACATCTCTATTGTTCAAGCCAACTAGTCTGTGGTATTTTGTTACAGCAGTCTGAGCTAAGACAAGTTATACTCTAGTAAGTAGCAGATCTAGGACTCCAAATTTCTTTCTGTCACATTCCAGAGCCTATACACTTAATTCTTAAAATATGAACATGGGTAAACAGTATTTTATCTTCCCACCACTTTGGTTAACACGGTTTGTTCCAGTTCCCAGGATAAAGAAAAGAGTGGAAGGGATCACTGATTGCATCTGTTCATAGTTGATCTTATTTCTGGGAGATTTACAGAAGACTACTAGGTGTTTGATACTTTTGTATTTCATTCAGAGATTTCAAGAGCCCTACAGAGCCACAGAGTTAAGGTTCTACCAGACCATTAGCTTCCCATACAAAAACTCTCTCTCTATAGGAAGGTATAGTACTTCCCATTACATATGCTATGAGTTAAATTTAAGATGAGCATAACAAGGTGGTTGTTACACGCTATCATTTATAAGCTACACAGTTAATGGTATTTTGTTATAGCAGCCAAAAGGGACTAAACTGTGGTCTTGGATAAAAAGGTAACTGTACAGTTTGTCAGAGAGAATAAAACATTAACTCAGATACAATTATTTTCATTGCAGTTAGTCATCCTAAATTAATTAACCAGTTAATATTTTAGAATGTTGTTAAATTTATGTTCTTGTTTTGGGCAGATTAATTTTGAATACACATTTATTTGTCACTCATTAGACTAAAAGATATTTGATGGGTTTCTAACACATTGCATTCATTATAATGAAAAAGCAAATATTACTAAAGGTTTAGGAGAAAAACTTAGCAAATATTAATGTCATGAGTTTTATAAGTGAGTAATCTTTTGAACACCTTCGGCAAAATCAAAAATTATAATAAATGAAAAATTAATCCTGGAAAATCCAATCTCTTTATTTTAGTCATGTACAAATCTTCCTTTTCACATAAGCTTTTACTAGCTCTGGCATAATGCAATACATATAGTAGGTCTGAATTTCAAATTAATGTGAATATTGCTAAAAAATTGCCCTGGTGGCCAATAGAAGGGAAAAAGAAGTTATGGGCTTAAATAAATCTCAGATCTACTAGTATCCTATCCTATCAAGGATCACATCACACTAATTTGTGAGTAAGACCTTACTCACATATGATATATATGCAGGGTGGAAGGGAGTGAAGGGGGGAAAATGGGACTACTGTAATAGCATAATAAATAAAATATATTTAAAAACAAAATTTAGATAAGGTGTCGAGTTCACCAACCAATGGAAAAGAGATGATGAAGATGGTCTAAGTATTTTTTATAGTGCAGTGATACATCAGAAGTTTTACTGGAGCATTTAGATTCAATGGTCTAACAGGATAATTGGGAGACAACCAAGGACAAATGTCTTTTAAAAAGACAAAGGAATATATGCAAGTTGTGGGAGCAGGGTAAGAATTTTGGGCTTGTTAACCAGACACCCCTCTGTTTGGCCCATCTTCTCTGAAGTTTTGTGAGGTGACAAGAAAAATTCAGCAGAGTCAGGTAGATATTTCCAGATGTACATGTGCACATATATTTCAGGGACGTTTGGCAGAGACTACATTCACATGGGAGACCTGGCCATCACATCAGATGACGTGTGAAGTGATTAGGAATTAGACTCATAATGAGACTGAAGAATTTGAGAGACTAATCTAAAGAATTTGAGCACTGGAACAGTTTTTATATTTTATTCTAGCTACCTACTTGATTTCTCACTTTTTGGCAGAAAATAATTATTTCTGTATAATCCCTAACTACTTTTGCAAAGTACATACATGGTAGATTTTCATATTCAACCTAATTTCACATTTGATGCAAAAGAATTTTTATTGAAATTGTGGTTTATTTTAATTATTATTTTATTCTATTTTATTTTTATATCACATACCTTTATTTATATGTGTCAGAATAAATCAACTTTGGTCACCTCTTGGTCTCACTCCCATCCCTCTAGGATCACCCAGGTCTTCTCCCCAGGGAAGAAGCATTTGCTACTGCTTCTAAGGTCATTTTTCTGTGAATTCATGCAGAGGGTAAGCCCTATAGTCTACCCTGGTTTCTTGGCCATTCTTCTCCAGAAGGTTTGAAGATGCCCTGACAACTCTGTCTGCTGATAAGCCCCATGGGTCTGCAGGGAATTTGTCCCTGCCATCGCATGCCCATTGCTGCCCCATTGCCAGGAAGCACCTATTCTCGCCATGATCTACCTTGTCAACATCTCCTATTCAAAGCATTCCCCTCCATCCCTTTGCACAAAATTCCACCCAGGGAGCTTTTAGAAGCTCAATACTGGCCTACTCTAACATATAGTGGTAAAGTAGATTATATGTTATCTTACTTAACTCTTCTGTTACTTCTGTATTAAAACAAACAAACAAAAATCTGGGCTCATGACCTGGCTGGAAGCTCAGTTTGAGTCAGTAATAAGCTTGACTTCCTTAAAGGTTAATGTGATTCGTGGTGGAATAAATAGGAGATGAATGATCCAAACAAGGAGGGGTCTTGCCCATGTCTCTGTTGTTGGTCTATTTCAGAGCACCTATGCCCCTTTCTTAATTTCTTTTTCTTTTGTACAATCAACAGAGTGATAGATCAAAAACCTACAATGGATATTATACATTTGGATTTCAGCAGGGCATTCGACAATATGATATGAAATGTGGAATGGGTGGAAATACAGTTAGAGGAACGTGATTTCTACATGCAAGTGCTTGTGTGCATGCATGCACGTGTTTTGCATGTTTTTACAATGGTAACAGCTCTGACAGAGACTTTTTGTCTTTCAGTATGGTAACCATATTTTGAAGACATTCTTAACAAACTGGATTTTGTCCAGAAAGTGGTAGGCAAACTGATGAGGGGATGGAAATGTCAGAACGGAAAAGACGCTCATGAGAGGGCTGTATTGGGGAAAAAGGGATTGTTTGGTTTTTGTTGTTGCATGTAATTTCAAAGGACAAAACTAAGACTAATGGTAGAAGTTATATGACCCCAAGTTTGAGCTTTCAGATCAGGAAGAGCTTCTAGTGATTTGAAAAATTGGCAAGTGAGATACTTGAAGTGTCCTAGTGAATGGTGAGTTCCCTGTAACTAGAGACGTTCGTGCAAAAAGAGAATTCCTTCTAGGAACATTGAAGCAAAGTATCAGGGTGAATGTGAAGACCTTGGGCTTTTCCCATCCTACAATACATTTTTTGTTTAGTTTTTTAGAATGTTTGAATACTTTTTTTAAAAATTAGTTTTTTTGTGGTAACATTTGTTAATTACCTGATATGTTTCAGGAGTACATTTTATAGTCCATCACATGTATATTGCATTGTGTGCTCACCACACAAAGTCTAGTATCTTTCTGTCACCATACATTTGACCCCCTTTAACCTCTTTATCATCGCCCCACCCCCTTCACCTCTTGTACACTAGTCAGCCATAAAAATAAGATGAGATAGTGCCATTTGCAACAACATCAATGGCTCTTGAGAGTATCATGTTAAGCAAATTAAGTCAGATGGAAAATAACAAAAACCATATAATTTCACTCTTATGGTGGATATGAAACAGAAAGAAACAAATGAACTAATGAACTATAAAACAAATGAAACAGTGAAGCAAATGAACCAATAAAACAAACAAAATCATAGACACAGATAACCATAAGGTGGTTACCAGAGAGAAAAGAGAGTAAGGGGAGGATGAAGAGGGTAAAGGGGATCAAATATTGTCAGGAAGGAAGCTAGATTTTATGTGGTGAGCAAAATAAAATATATATTTTTATGAACTAAAAGTCTTACTCTAATAAATTTAAATAAAAATGTTTTTTACAGCACTTCTCATTCCCTAAAACCATGTATTTACTTTTTAACCTATTTATTGTTTATATTTCTCATGAAGTTAGGACTTAACTTTTCTTTTTTTCTTTCTTCGTTTTTGTTACAAAGATAAATGCATACAAATTTTTTTGATCACGTAGTACAAAAGGCTTTTATTTTTATCTTATTTATTTTATTTTTGAAATATTTAAATTTTCATTAGTTTATTAATTTTTACTTGAGCCCCCCATTCCCAGTTTCCTTCTCCCCTTAGCCAATCATCATCTCGTTCTCTTTATCTATGGGTCTGTTTCTCTTTTCTTTTGTTTATTCACTTGTTTGTTTGTTTGTTTTTAGATTCCTCATGTAAGTAAATTCATATGTCATCTATGTTTTTAGAAGGCTACGTAACAGTTACTGTTAAGGGGCATTTTGTGACTGGAATGGGACATGAGAAGAATGTCTGTGGTTTTAATTACATAGTGTGTTGAGTTTATGAAAATTTATCAAGCTGGGCTCTTATGTCTTTACTTGTGCGTATTATATTTCACTAATATGTTAAGTATCAGAAATAAAACTAAAATCCCATTTTATTATTACCTCTAGTAATGATATCTTCTCTTCCTTCCTCTGGACAAACTATTTTAGCAGAACAGTTTCTTCATATTTACATACACATGTATGCACCCCTGGAAAACATATTATAAAACATATTAAATGGTACCAAAGATCATCAATTTTATATCTTAGAAATCTGTTTTAATATATGGAGATCTATCTAATTCTTGGATAATTTAGTTTTTCATACTCTGATGGATATTCATTAAGTAAATTTGATTCTAATATTTATTCTTTCAAAAATTCTGCACTGAACATACTTTCACATTCTTTTTTGTGATCAGGTATGGCTATTTGTAAGTTAAACATAGAAACTGGATGCTATGTGAGTATGTTTTTATTTTTAATGAGATATTGTCAAATCGATCACCCCCACTACACTCAAATCAGCAGTGTTTGAGAGTACCATTTTTCAAACACCTTAATCAAAATGGATCAATCTGTTTCTTTTTGTGAAGAGCAGGATAAAATGCATTGGTCCAGTTAAGATAGCTTAAAGTATATAAAGCGAGATGGCATCACTCATGTCAAATGAGATAGCTGTCAGCCAGCCATAATGCTTTGGTTCAAGAAGGAAACTACCTAAGTCATGTTAGAACCATCCGGCAGAAGCACACCTAAGATATCTCCACACGTGATCAAAACAGCTACGTCTGCCGAGCAAGACCACCCACAGTTAAGCTCCTGGGGAAATTCCCCACTTGCTATCAGGGGTGCCAAGAGAGTTATCAAGAGATCCAGAAGGGTGCAGTGCACTACTTTCAAAGTATAACTGAGGCAGGTGCTAGACCACTGCTGAGACAGCCAAGCTCCACACACCAGAGTTCTGCTCCATACCATGCTGATTTCCTTGGCATTGGTTGCCAGAGGCTCTGCCTTGCTGGGTTGAGGACTTAGTCTGCCCTGCTGCCCAGCTGGCTCCTGAGGTCCTTTCCTGCAAGATGCTGACAACCCCCTTGCCTAGTGTGCAGTTTCCTGGACCTGCAGACTGAGACTCTGGGACTCTGGTCTGTTATTCCCTGTTGATTGCTATGTGTGTGTGTGTTATATTTCTCTTAGATTGCAAGAATGTGAGTAGGATATTAACATATGTTGATGCTCTACTTTGAGTGAACCTGCATTCAGTTAAAGCTGAGTGAATAGCACAGCTACTGTGTGTGAATCTTGCCTATTCCTTGATGCCGGGGTGCTCAGCAGGCAGCTAGCTGAGCAGTTGCCTGGATGACTTATAGGAAAGACTATGTCACGAACATACACTCATGACACTTTTTAAAATTATTATTGTTGCTTTGATTTGCATTTCCATGGGCAAGCTGAGTAGCTTGTTATTTGCTTGTTAGGCTTCTAATTTCTAGACTGAGTCTAAACTGTAGTCTTAACTCTGCACACCTAGAAGACAAGAAGGAGAATGTTAGGCAGACAAGAGGCTGAGAAATTCCAACCAAAATTATTTTTATTCATCTTCTTCTAATATCAACTTAATTCTTCTTACTAGAATTGGACAGTTTTAAGTCTATCTTTTCCCACCAGTTAGTAAGCAGGGCATCAATAACTATGTTGTATTATTTTCCCCCAGATTCACCAACTATACAGTAGATCTCTGTCCATTTTATATGGGAATATATATGTGTTGGATAATGTGACATTGCAATTTGGAAAAAATCTTTCAAACTGGATATACTAGTTTTGTAGGTCTCTGCATTAACTCCCCGAAGCCTATTAATTAGTTATAATTCAAAAACAAAGTTAGTGTTCTCCAAAAGACCATACCAAGTCGTGCTCTTTTGCTTCATAGTAGTAAAATGATATATTTCTGAGTATGTAATCCACAAGACAAAAGAAAACACAATAAAAAACACCCATTTCAAATAATCTTGGTGAATTAATTTTTATGAGCAAAATTTGCTAATAAGATTTGAATATTCCCTTTGTGATGTCAGGCTATGGCAGGAATACCTGGGGAATGCACATAGGACCCTCTACTGTAGATTTTTCCAACAGACAGAGATACACTGAGGTAAGATGAATCTTTGCACTAAGAAGGGAGATGCATTGAGATGAGTAATTAGATGAAGATATATATTTAAGGATTATCATCAAACATTTACATTGCTGTTTTGGTCCCAAAGTTGTGACCTAAAAGTAAATTGCTTATTTATCAATAATTGTTTACTTAAAACATAACTAATAATGTTGACCTAATCTTTTATCAATGTATCATACAAGATATTTATTTTAGAAGTTTTCTTAAAGTATAAAAGGATAGAAAAGGAAGTCTCCAGTCCAGAGAAACATTATATTTTCAGCACCATAATTATTGTCATTTACAGTTCTGTAAAGCTTTAATCCAGGGGAAACTCATCAGTAAAATATGA